>CM038795.1:228343-283179 GCA_021764765.1 Vicia sativa
TTCTTTGATAAAATGATGTCAACTTCGATATATTTTGTATGATAAGATTTAACCGATTATGAACTATGCTTCTATCCCATTGTCACAACACAATTTCAATGAGGTTCTACCTCTACCTTTAGTTCTTTAAGACTCGAAAATCCACTTACCTTCACAAATTCCTTAGGCCATTGACTAAACCTCAAATTTCCAAACTACTTCTCACTTGAACTACTCCTTGTTGCTTCCAAGTCACTGATTCCCCCACACATATGTGCAATAATTTGAAGTTGATTTTCTATCAATAATGAACCTGTCCAACTGCATCGATGAATGTTACCACATTTTTATCATTGGTCTTCTTAAAGAACAACTCTTTTTAAATTGCTTTTAAGTATCTCAAAATTGTGTGCACAATATCATGGTTTCTTCATATAGGTACATAAATTGACCACAACACTAATAGAGAACAATGTTAAGACGAGTATTAGTCAAATATATTAATTTTTCAACCAACCGATATCTTCTAGTATCATTAGAGTGTCCCATTTCTCCAAATTTTGACACTTCATCCATCAAAGGTCGCCAGCCAACAACCACTCATACCGCTCTTGCAGAGATCAAGAACATATTTTCTCGAACAACAATTCATTTCTTTGACCTTTACTTCCATGCCAAAGAAATACTTGAGGGGACCCAAGTCTTGATATCTAAATATGCTAAATTTCTTTTAATCTCTTCATTTCTATCTTATCACCAGAAAAATAATTTCATCAACATAGACTATCAAAACAATTATCATTCGTTTAGACCGACTTTGTGAATAAAGTATGATCTCCTTGTCCTCGAGTATATTCTTGTTTCTTCACACTTAGTAAACTTTTTAAACCAAGCCTCGAGATTGTTCAACCCATACAAGAACTTCATTAGTGTACACACTGTAACCCAAAGGTTTCTTCAAACGTGAAGGACAATCCATATATATTTCTTCTTCTAAATCACTATTGAGAAAAACATTTTGACATCTATCCGATGGAGAGGTCATCTAAATTACCGAAGCTTTCCAACGAGCACGATCTTTGAGTAATATATGTCATAGGTCTAAGTGAATCCTTTTGCAACCAATCAAACTTTGTACCTTCCGATTAATCCATCGAATTGTACTTTATTGTGAACACTCACTTAAATCCCACAATTTTTATCTACCCACGTAAGTGGCCAAATTTTATTCTTTTCAAGAGATTTATCTCCTCAAAACAACTTCCTTCCACTTTGAAATTTCTAGAGCCTCATGTACATTCTACAAAATTTTGACACTAGATAGATTAGAAATAGATTAGAAATAAATGCAACAAAAAGGGAGACAAGTTTGAATATGATACAAAGTTAGACAATAAGTGCCTAGTACATGGCTTGCTCGACTTCCTAAACACTGAAATAGAGAATTAGGATCAAGGAGGAATTTATCTATCTGAGCTAGTTGACTTTCACTCGTTCAGATTCTTGGCGAGTTGAGCAAGAAAATCTTCTGCTACTTGATTATTGTTTCTTCCAACATAAATTTTACTTTTCAAATTGTATTTCCTTCTTCAAATCTTTTTCTATTTAATTATAAGGATATTTATCTAATGCATTTTGATTAATTTTAAAAATATTCGCTTAATCTTTGTTTTGATTGTTGCCTCAGATTCTGATTGATCATTATTCATGGAAGGAGCGGATTCATCTAATTTTTCCATTTTTTAGATGTAAATGAATAGAATTTATGTATATACACACATCTTAAATAAAAATAAATAATATTAAATAAAAACATTTCAACATCGAATCTCCAAAATTCCTCAAACTCCTTAAGATGTACTCTAATTTTGTATGCTTCATATTCACGTTCCTGACGCGAAAACACAAACTCCATTGTAGCAACACATGCCATCAAAAGAAAGGTATCACAAATCTAAAAATGATACACTTACATAATACAATGACACAGATATTATCCCACGATGAACGCGATGTATGTGAATGTCTTTCTATCTTATCTGTTAGAAAACTTAAACGCGAAAATCTGTGAATACTACCAAATTAAAGCCTAGCAACTATGGCCTGTGAAGATATAATTTAACGTGAAAGACATTATTCCATAAATTGACTAAGAGAAGCAAATAATATATATAACATAATTTGTGAGGAATGAACATAGTAACAGATAGCAAAACATAAAATAGCAGCCGCTATCTCAAACTAAGACGCAAACACCTTCCCAGAAGTGTCAACATAAAAGAATTCCTCTAAATAAAGGAGAGAAACTAAAATACAACACAAACAAACTACAGAATCATGAAAACAAAAGCATGTCCTCTCCTGCAGCACCAAAACAGTAGTGATGACCAGATTAAAGTGCAAACTTGGTGGCAAAGAATCTTACTCTGTCAACAACAGAATAAACTGTTACAGAAACAGAACCAATAATATGGGAGAATTCTCTAAACCAAGATGCAGATTAACATCAAAACTCAAGCTGCAGAAAAACAGGTCTAGAATTCAAATTGTGTCTTGTGATCAAGTCCAGAAATAAAAATAATAAAGAACGTGTCCTTTCTATACAGTTTCCATTCTTATCCATTGTATCAAGAACTGCAAACTGCTCCAGATATCTAGAAATCAGCTCGCACATTACTGGTAATTGCGTGTCAATATTCTTTTAATTTTGATGGGATCGAATGATTATCAAATGAAGCATTATATAAAAACCTACACATGGAAAACAATCGATTAAAACCCAAACAAGACCATTAAAATAAGAACAGCAAACCCAAGATCAAAACCAGATCAAACCCCTACACAATTAATTTGTCCGGATGTTCCAAAATTATGTAAACTTTTGCAATGTTTGAAAAAAACTCAAATGTAGAACAAACATTTGCAAGAGAAAAGTAGTATTAATGGTAAGAACCCTTAAGAGAGAGGCTTTTGATACTACACTGCAAAAAATAGAGCCATCTTTCAATTTACATGTACGGCGATAAAAGCCAGAACAAAATCAAAACTCAGAATCAAGAAACCAGAAAGAAATCAGTATACAAAACATGAAGAACATGCTCACAAACTACCTTTCCTGCAAGACAAGAGGAAATAAAAGATGAAGAATAATATACTTTCAAAAAGGATAAAGAATTATTGAAAACTTAGAAGATTTTAATGAAATCATCAAATCAAAACTCAAGCTCCATGCTTTATTGAATATTATTTACACAAACCAAGCTGAAAACAAGTTTAGAATTCAAATTTAATGTCATGGGATCAAAGTCCGGAAAATAAAAATAATAACAAACAATTCCTTTCTATACCATTATCGTTCTTATCCAGATATCAAGAAATCAGCTTGCTGCAATACTGATAATTGTGTGTCAATATTCTTTAATTTCAACACTGAGCATCCTACACATATTATCAAAAGAGTATTGATGACAATCGATTAAAACCCAAACAAGACCATCAAAATATGAACAACAAACTCCAAGATCAAATCCAGCAAGAACCCAATAAAACCCTACATCAAAAGACCAATGTAAACCACAGGAAAAAGAGAGAAATGAAGATTGAACTAGAAGGATAAGTTAACAATTCAATTTGATTATCCATTCTATCAAGTATCTTCAAATATTTTAGATATCCAAACGCATATTCGATCATCCAAGAAAAAATGGATATGAACTATAAAATCATAAATACCGAAGCTCTCCTAATGATTAGATTTGCATTTCTGAAAACAATTAATACAAAGATCAACATTAGCACATTACACCTACAGAAAAGAAATTATTAATACACGAGTACATTTTCAAGGAAAATTGAACCGTTAAATCAGGCGCCAAAGCATGTCCTGATGCAGAAACACAAAATTCCAACTGTAGCAAGACATGCCATAAAAATTATAAAAAAAAACTAAAACATTATGTAATACAATAATACATACAATAATCGATCTTATCCATGGCTAAATGCAAACTATGTGAATGTCTTCTTGTCTCAGAGGTTCTATAGCAAATCACAAGGAACTGATAAGAGTAGATACTGAATATGAAAAGACAAATGTGAGTAGTCTAAGTAAAAATGACTAAATTAAGGCTTGGCAACAGTATGCGACACAACCTGCAAAAGATGATGAAGTTTACGACACATCCTATGACGAAATTATTATAGTTCGACAACCAAGCTGCAAAATATCACATTCAAAATTCAATTTGTGTGTCTTGAGCCAAAGCCCGAAAATAAAAATAGTAGAAAATTACCCATTGAAAAACTTTGATGTAGTTATCTTGAGTTATTCTCCATTATTGCCTGTAGTATCAAGACATTATGGATATCCAAATTTCTCCGCTGTGAAACAGATGAATGCATTTCTTAATTATTAAATGAAGAATTGAACCGAAAAGCTATAGAACACAAGAAATCAAGAAAATCTGGCCAACAAATCAAGGAATCAAGAAACGAGAGAAAATTAAACAGAACACAAATCAAACTTTAGAATCAAGAGATTGAAAGAATTCCTCTCCTGCAACACCAAACAGTAATTAACAAATCAATAAATATATACATAGAGTTATGAAACGACAAGAATTTAGAAGAGATGACCAAATCAAAACTCGTGCCTGTCTTGCAATGAAGGTTATTAGTTTGACAAACCACACTGCAGAAAAGACGTCCTGCAACACGAAACAGTATTTCAAATGTCTTGACATCTAAGCAAAGAAATAAATATAACAAAAAACCAGCGATTGAAAAATTGGCTTTTTATCCACTGTGTCAGATACCACTTTGCCGAGAAGACTATTATTCTATGTGAGAAATACCCACTTAGGAGAGCAAAAAAGAGGTGTACTAGAATCTTGTATGCTTTATACTGCCATTCCTAATACAAAAACACAAACTCCAACAATAGCATGACAAACAATAAGAGGAAAAGTTTCCCAAAACAAAGACACAACACATGCTGAATGAAACGTATGTGAACCTCACATTGCCATGAGTTCCACAGAAAACACACATGGACTAAAGTGATGACCAGATTAAAGGGGCATCAATAGTAGGAGTGTCTGGCACACAGCCTGCAGAAGTTGATGATCTGCTTCAAACCAGCGGTCATTGGGACACTGTACCAAAGAAGGTATCTTTTAAGAAATATCATAACCATCATAAATCACAAATAAAAATCAAAATAGAAGATTATAGAAAACCTTTCCCAACAAAGATAAACAAAAACATGTTCAAAAATCCAATTTGTATCTTTTGCCATCAAAACCAAGAAATATAAAAAGACTCAACGCTCCCTGCCATATGGATAAATACATCTCTAAGAAAACGAATCAGTACACAAATCCTGACATCAAGCCATCGCGAGCAAACGAAAATCAAAATCAAATTGTTCTACCGTGGGGACTGAATGAAAAGATTTTACTAGAGAAATCAAATGCAGGATCTCCATGCTATCAAGAAGTTATAATTTTGACACGCCACACTACAGAAAACATGTTCATAATTAAATTGTATGTCCAGAAATAATAATAATTAAATAAACTTGATTTCTAAAGCCGCTCATTAAGCATCCCAAATCGCTACATAACAGATAAACAAATATCTTGATTATCCAATGAAGAACTAAATCAAAATATTCTTGATAATTGATCTACAAAAGAAGAGTTGAAAGAACTCAGAAACTCTCAATAGCTACAATCCAAAAAGCATATCAATACGCAAATTCTCTATCCCTAACAAGAAAATCAAACCATGAAGTCGACATCAAGAAGCAAACTATTAACAAAACCCTAGAATCAAGAAATCAAATCAAATTCAATTCATCAACCAAACAAAGTAGAATAAAATAAAACGAACAAGAGAAAGATATAATCAGTATTTTGAATGAGGTAAACTTATAGAGGGTTGAGGAAGTTAATATAGAAGACAAGATCAAGATTAACGGCTGTGATATCATGAACGTGAAGCATTTGACGGTATGGCGCAATTAAAATGAAGTTGTTACACAATGTTCTCACAATAAGTCAGTGTGAAACGCTGGATAATTTTAGCAATTCAAATAATTTTATCTATGAAATGGATTCTTATTACCACTGAAAACTTATCAACTAGAAATGAGAAAGTAATAGTAGAATGTTTTGAGAGTAATAGTAGAATGTCTTGAAATATAATTAAAATTTATTATCATCGGAATAAAGACTGTCTCTAACTTTATTGTTATTATTCAGAGGGTCTACTGTTACTATTATAGAACAAATATATACATGTAAGAACACAACCAGTTTTAAACCTGATATACAACAAGAATCAACAAACAAATAAAAATAAGTTGGATTAGTCATCTTTGTCATCATATTAAACAAACCAGGGCTTGACACTACAAAGAAATTAATTGCTTCAACACAATTAGTCAGATCAAAACCTGAGAGCGAAATACAAAATATTACAAGATGAATTTAGAAAGGAATTAAGTTTCACAATCTCACATGTCCAATATTAGCTGCAAGGCCTTTTTAATTAGAAGGAAACACATTATTTTGTACTTTAAAACAGCATGACAGCCATATACTTTGAAATTGAGTGATCCTGCAGAATAAAAGAGAATCAAGCCCATTTGTCCAGAATTCCTTGTCTAGAGAATCTTGTATGCTTCAATATTTACGCCTCTATACAAAAATACAAAACTCCACACCCCAGAACACACCATCAAAACAAATACATATATCTAAATAAAGACTTGTTTTCTCCTAACATTGGATGAATAGTGTGTTAACCTTTGCTTGATACAGGCCAGAACACATTTTCATAGTACCTTTGCTTGCCACAGGCCACAACACACTTTCATGAAGAATATGATGGTTCATGGATACAAATTCCATCCAATTTGCATGTTCTTGTACCCAATATGAAACATGAAAGTTTAAGCTTCCACCTATACATCATACAACACAAATAACAATAGAAAACAACACAGAAAATTTGACCCCAAGAAAGATCGGCAAAAAATAGTAATTTAACCAAGTTGTCCAAAATGCTGAACTAAAGCAATACTCAAGTTATGAATGCAGAAAAACACTAAAACTTCCACACTATATACCATAAAAATTACTAATTATATCACAGATAAAAGAAGCCAAGAGAGAATAGAAAATATATACCCAGCTAGCTGAACATTGACACTTATCTCCGTTTCTCCACTATAGACCAACTAAAAGGTGAGTGTGATTGAGAATTAAGAAAACTTATGTTGTACAACAAAATTGATGGCAAAGACGCCACTCTGTCAACAAGACGATAAATGTACAGAAAAATTAGTGACATGGGTTTTAGAAAAAGAACCCAGAAGAAAAAGAATGTGAAAATAATTCTGTAAACCAAGTCACAAATCAGCATAAAGAGACAGAGATCCTAATTTGTCCGGATGTTCCAAAATCATGTAAACTTTGCCCTGTCTAAACACACATTTGTAAGAAAAGTAGTTTTGATGGTAAAACCTATCCAATTGGAAATCATGAAGGAATAAATACAAAACTAGACGAAAAGAATCGAAAGAAAACAAATGAAAATTGAAATGAAAAACTGAGCACCAAAATAATTACCCGAGGCTTGATACTACAAAGAACGTTATTCTACTGCATAAAACAAAGCCATACTCAAGATTAATATGCCATCAAAAGGGATAAAGAATTATTGAAAACGAAGTGATTTTATAAGATATCATCAAATCAAACCACAGGCTCCATGTTATATTCAATATTGTTTTGACAACCAAGCTGCAAAAAAAGATGTCTAGAATTAAAATCGTGTCTTGCTGCAAAACAAAGAGATAAAATGATAAAGAACGACTTTGCCACGATATATCCCCCCTGCTGTGACGCCCACCACATAGAACTCATTAAAGAATCTAAAAAAAAACTAATCGTGAAGAATTCAATCAAAGAAGAGATCGCCACATGAAAGCACAACAACAGCAAATTGAGGATTCTAAGAGATCTATTTGGGAAAGAAAAAATTCTTATTCTTATATATGACACAATTGACAGGAAAGTAGGTGAAATAAATAACAAGGCAAATCAATGCCAAAACATATGAAATGACAATTTATCTTCATCCTAATACAGAGGAGTACTTTAACCATTGCAAGGAAGAGGTTATCTTTTAAGGAGTATAATAACCATTGCAAGGAAGAGGTTATCTTAAGGAGTATAATCATCGTTAAAAAATTTAAGAAATAGTAACAGAAGATTATAGTTATAAAGAAAGCCCCACTACCACAAAGTTTTTTCATAAATTTCCCAAAATCCTTTGCAATGGAAGATTATAGGTCAAAAACCTAAATGTAAGAAAATAGTACTCCCTCCGTCCCAATACCCTTTAATAAACATTCTTAATTTATTGTTTTTTCACTTGATATTAATGCTAATTTGAATAAACCATTGATTAAAGAGGATAATTTAGTAAACTTATCATTCTCTTTCTTTCATTTATTGTTGTTCCTAAATGTAAGAAAATAGTACTCCCTCCGTCCCAATACCCTTTAATAAACATTCTTAATTTATTGTTTTTTCACTTGATATTAATGCTAATTTGAATAAACCAATGATTAAAGAGGATAATTTAGTTAACTTATTATTCTCTTTCTTTCATTTATTGTTTTTAACTGTGAAATCATCTATTGTGACAAATAATATGGGACGGAGGGAGTAGTATTTATGAGAGGAGTGACAACTACGTGACATAAAGGCGTAAATCGAGAAAACAGAACAATTATACTCTATATAGAAGAAATGAAATGAAAACAATTCACAATCCAAGAGTACAAAAAAAAATACCTGATTTCTTGATTACACATTGCATGATACTACACAAAACACTAATGTTACAAAACACTTTTGGTGCAAAACACTACTCCCTCCGTCTCAAAATAACTGGCATAGTTGGTCATTTCACAAAGATTAAGAAAATGTAATAAATGAAAGAGAGAAATGATATTTTTACCAAACTATCCTTGTATACTATTGGTGTATTTGAATTATCATAATTGTTGAATGAGAATAATAAATTGAGAGTATTAATTAAAAGGCATGATTGGAAGATAAAATTTAGATTTGCATTGAAAACTAAAAGCGATAATTTATTTTGGGACAGAGGGAGCATATAACAAAAAACAGTACAAGTTTCAATTATCAATTCAACTAAGGTGATAAACAAAACATTATCATATATGAATGCGTTGAGATAGAAATTCACACCAAAACTCCAGCGAAGTTAAAGTGCTGCCAACAAATTAAACACAAAACGACCAAGAATAGAAGTTGACGAAAGAACAATCATTTAAAACCCTGAAAATAATAGTAAACAATACCTTTCAAGGTTACAATTAACAACAACCAAATCAAACCTAAAATAAAGAAACCATGAAGATCAAACCAGAGGAAGATAGAACTAGAAGAAATCATTGCTCACATCCTAGATATCCTGCAACACCAAAGAGTATATACCAAATAAAGGAGTATATGCTTTCAGAGTCGAAAAAGATATACTGAAAATGAAAAGAATTTATTAGAGCTCATTGAATCAAAAATCAAAGCGCTAAGCACCATCCAATGAAGAAGGTTATTATAGTTCGACCAGCAAGCTGCATCAAATCACATTCAAAATTCAATTTGTATGTAACTAGAGAAAATTGAACACAGCACAAGCAAAGATTAGAATAAAAAAAATCGAAGAATTCCTCTCCTGCAACACCAGACAGTAAATAACAAATCAATAAATATATGGTCTATAGAGAGTTACTATACAAAAAGAATTTACAAGATATGACCAAATAATTCGGAGAAGGTTATTAACTTGACAAACCACACTGCAGAAAAGATGTTTTGGGTTTAATTTGAATGTCTTGACATCAAAGCAAACAAGAAATATTTGTAGTGTTTTTGGTTCTTATCTTTACTTGGTGACAAATATTTACACTTCTCCACTGAGTTAGACAAAGGAAGTGAGGAATACCCATTTAGGAGAGAAAAAGAGGTGTACTATATTATAATTGTTAGTTTTATATATCACACTGCAGAGTTCCTTATTCTCATGAGGTGTACTAGAATCTTTTATGCTTTATACTCACATCCCCTAATACAAAAGCACAAAACTCCAACCATAGCAAGACAAACAGTAAGAGGACAATTAACTCAAAACAAAGACATGATATAGGCTGAATGGAAAGTATATGAACCTCTGCATGCCATGAGTTCCACAGAAAACACACATATATAGAGTAAAGTGATGACCAAATTAAAGGGCATCAATAGTAGGGAGTGTCAAACGCACAGCCTGCAAAAGTTGTGATTCGTTTCAATCCAGCACAATCATGTACGGAGCAGTCTTTGGGCCTCTGTATCAAAGAAGGTATCTTTTTAAGAATAACATCATAATCATCATAAATGACAAATAAAAACAACCAGAATATATGTTGTCCAAAGAATACATACCAAATCAAGGAAGATGTGCTTCCAGAATCGATAAAGAAATATTGAAAATGAAAAGTATTTAATGGAGATCACTTTAATCAAAAATTAAAACGCTAAGCTTCATCCTAAGAAGAATATTAGTTCAACAATCACATTCAAAATTTAATTTGTATGTCTGCTAACTAAGCCCAAAATGAAAATAGTTGTAAAATAACCCATTGAAAACATTGGTTAAGCTATCTAGATTTATATCAGTTCTTATCTGTTGTATCAAGACATTATTGATATCCAAACAGATAAATGCATCTCTTAATTATTATATGAAGAATTGAATGAAAGAGTTATAGAAACAATACTATAATTTATCCTTAAAAGAGTGGAAAGAACTCTGAAGCTCTAAATAATCCCATCACATAGAACTCATGAACGAATAGAAAAATTAATCGTGGAGATTTCAATTAGAGAAGAGACAACGACATGAAAATATGGGAAATCAACCCAAAGAATAGTGTGCCAGACTAGGTTGTCCGAAAATCCTTAACCTACCTAGAGATTCATCTATATTTTGTATGCTTCATATTCGCATTCCTGATGCAGAAACACAAAAATACAACTGTAGCAAGAGATGCCATCAAAAGAAAAGTATTGACCGCAAAGAAATTTCTTATTTTTATTCTTAAATAAGACCCATCTGACAAGAAAATAAGGGAAATAATTAAAACACGCAAACCAACCCGAAAAAAGAGTGCCAAACTAGGTTGTCTGAAATTCTTCAACCACGTTGCCCTGATGCATAAACACACAAAATCCAACTATAGCAACACATGCCATCAAAAGAAAAGTATCACAAATCCTAAAATAACCAATCTTAGTTTGACATTGAAGGTTGTAATAACCAATCTTAGTTTGACAATGAAGGTTATAATTTGACAAACCAAGCTGCAGAAAAGATGTTCTGAGTTTAATCTAATGTCTTGTAATCAAAGCAAAGAAATAAATATATCAAAAATGAATCATTGAAATAATTGGTTTTATTAGTAGTGATCTTGGGTGACAAATATTTACACTTCTACGTTGTGTCAGATACCACTTTGGCCAACAGGGCTCTTATTCTTATAAATCAAAGAAGACAAAGGAAGTGAGGAATACCCATTTAGGAGAGCAAAAGAGGTGTACTAGATTCTAACTGTAAGTCTTATATATCACACTGCAGATTTCATTATTCTCAGGAGGAAAAAGAGGTATCTTGTATGTTTATATACCCCATTCCTAATATTGCATGCCATGCTTCTATGGTAGGGAGGTCCGACACAACCTGCAAAAGTCATTGATTCTTTCCAATCCAGCAATCAAACACGGTATCCATTTAAGAGAGCAAAAGAGGTGTACTAAATTATAATTGTAAGGCCTATATCATCATAGCAAATAAAAACAACACATGTTCTCAAAATGAATCAATACACAAATCCATGAAGAACACAATCAGCAAACCCTGACATCAAGTAATCGTGAGCAAACAATCTGAAAAGTTGATAATCAAGAAATCAAAATCATATTGTTCTACTAGAGATTGAACAAAAAGATTTTACTAGAGAAATCAAATACAGGATTCTGTGCCACCAAGAAGTTATAATTTTGACACGCAACACTGCAGAAAACATGTTCACAATTCAATTCAGATGTCCGAGAAATAAAATAACATTAATAAATACGTGATCCATATAGAGTTATTAAATGAAAATAATTTACAAGAGATGACCAAATCAAAACTCAAGGCTGTCTTGCAATGAAGGTTATTAATTTGGCAAACCACGCTGCTGCAGAAAAGATGTTTCGATAAACAAAGGAAGGTATCTTTTTAGGAAATATAATAATCATCATTAATCACAAAGATAAACAAATTTTAGTTGTCCCCGATAAGTCATCAGAACAAACAGAATATATGTTGGTCCCAAATTCCTCATCTCTACATTACTAAATGAAAATGGTCAACATGCTGATATTAAATTCTTGTGGTCGATAATTTGAGAAAACAAATCATACGCAAATCCATAAGAAAACATTATCAGCAACCCTCACATCAAGCCATCACGGAGTAAACAATCTAAGATAGAATCAGGAAATCAAAAGCATTCTGTTCTACTGAGATTGAATGAAAAGATTTTACTAGAGAAATCAAATGCAAAACTCCTTTCTCATCCATTGCATCAAAAAACCAAAATTGCTACAAAACGGATAAACAAATTTTTTTAATATCCAATGAAGAACTATATAAAAATTATTGATATTTGATACATACAAAAAGACTCTGAAGAACTGGGAATCTCACGAGATCTACAATCAGAAAAACATATCAATACACAAATTCAATCATCCAAGAAACAGATGGATATGATCTATAAAATCGATCATCCAAGAAACAGTTGGATATGATCTATAAAATCATATATATTAAAGATCTAATGATTAGATTTGTAATTCTGAAAATAATTAAACACAAAATCAACATTAGCACGTTACATTGCTATAGAAAAGAAACTACTACAACACAAACTACTGCAACACGGGACGCCTTCAAGGAAAAATGAACCGTTAATAATGTGGCCTCCTGCTTTAAAACCCCAAGTGGTTGATAATCTTTCCACGAAGAACTTAACACATACCTTCGGACATCCACTACATAGAACTCATGAATCGATAAAATTGATCGTGTTTCATTCGTAAAAGAAGAGTGAACAGAAGTGTGATCATAATATATTCTTATGCAAATAGACTTCTGTATTGAAAGTATTGAAGACCAAAAGTATTGAACATCTATTTCGCCTTCATATTGGTGTTCATGAACAGACAAAACTGAGTACTACTAATATTGATTAATGCCAATCAAGCAGTATTCTAGGCGAATGAATACAACTTCATAAACTTATTAAGATTTTAGCATAAATTTTGCGCGATCATAGCAATGAAGAAATACATAAGTTCGACAGTGTCTTGCATATAAAAAGTTAAAAAACTATATAACTAAACAAAACTGTATTCAATAAAACAGTTTTCCAATGTTAGCAGACTTCAATCTTGAGTTGCAGCTCCTTGGTTGAGCTCAGCAAACCTCATGCATAGAGTGCTTTAGAAATTTTTCTGCACATCTTCTAACACAGGTTTCCTCCTGCTTCTGCAGGGATTTATGCTTAAATGTATCAACACAATCTTGAAAGCATCTCTCCACTAGGTTATTGTACATTCTCAAGCTGCAATGCAATTTAAAATATAATTAAGCATGCGATCAATACAATTAAACAAAGTCAAAAATACACGATTCGATTCCTTTCACGAGGAAGCAATAATCAACCATTTTAATAGCTTTTAATAAAAACCATTTTAGCTACAAGTGATTGATTACAAAACAAGAAATTACAGAGAAATAAACCACTTATTAGAAAAATATAGTTCCCAAAACGTCCAGAAGCAACATTTAAAAGAGAGTCACACTGGTTTTAAGGAGAACATCATCACTATAGCTTCACAGAACAAGCAAACACAGAATTCACAACTATTGTGCTGCCAATTAATAATACGAAGCGAAATACTAACACAAACCAACAAAAATAACAAATTGAAAGTAAACCCTAAATGTAACAAAAACAAATATTAAAATTTCATTAGAAAAGAAAAAGGGGTTAGATTTAGAAAACCTGTCACGGACTTGAAGCTGATCGATCATGGCGGTCATTCTCTGTTGATCTTCCGCCGGAAGTGAAGCCATATCAGCAATCATGTTTGGGTCCATTTTGAATCGATCACCGCCGTCAAGGGTTTTGAGTATGGTTTTTTTTTCTGCCTTAGAATTAAACCTAATACAGTTTGGAAGAAGATAAGAACGCAATTCAACATATGCTTTTGTCTTGGGCTTTTATACTATTTAACTATCTCACCCAAGCATCTATATATGGCACCCCATAAATTTTAGTATATTTTAAAATTTTCTGAAAACAATATGATGTTACACAACACCTCTACTATGCAAATACTGACATAATTGTTTATTTGCAATTTCAGTATTTGCATTTTCAATTCCACGATTTCAATTATGCCATTTCAATTGTAGCTTAAATTAATAAAATATTATTTATATCCTTTAAAATCTCTCACTAACACAGTTTTTAATTCATCCACAAAAAATTTAGAGTTATTTTCACATTATTATAATATTGTTAAAATTAAAAATATATTAACATTAGATATTTGTTTATCAAGACGATATCTAGAAAATCCCAAATTTAATTTTTAGGTGGAAACAACATTTAATCAATTCATCCTAATTTTGAGACCGAAATCAAATTAATCCGTTAATTACACAGATTGGACACCAATCATTAAAAAAATCATATTTATTTATCATTGTTAATCATAAATATTCTTTCGTTATTTTTTTAATCACCCTTCTAAATCATCATCCTCTTTTAATCTAAATAAATAATTTGCCCATGTAATTTAAATTCCGTGCATACAATATTAATTTATGATACTATTTTTAAATTTATATAAAATTTATATCTATTTTAATATGACTTAAATAGTCTATAGGTTGGGTGTTTTTGTTTTCAATATATAACCTACTTTTTTAAAATAGTTCTTAAAATCATTTTTAGTCTCTGAAATTAAAATTAATAGAAAAATTCAAAATCATGAGAATAAATTTTAAATTCTCAAAAAATTGTGGATTTTGTCATAATTTTAAAATTAAGAACTAAAACAATTTCTTTAACATTTAGAGACTATTAAAAAAAACAAATTAGAGACTAAAAGCATAATAACTTACATGGATCAATAGATTATTTAAGCCTTCTAATATTAATGAATAAATCTGCGAACTAAACCAACCAAAATTGATATTCAATAATCGCCCGAACAAGATTTTCTTACTATTTTTCAATTTTCTGATTTTTGACAATATCAAAATATGTTTTCTTTCTCTTCTTTAATGTACTTAATGTATTTAACTAATACTTGATGATTTGTATTGAGCGTTTGAGAAAATTTTGATTTAGGTGTGAAGGGTTGAAAGAGAGGGTTTGAGAAAGTTTGAGAAAGTTTTGAAATGTTTATGTTATAGGGAGAGGAAAAGTTCTGGCGCGATTAAGTTCATTCATATACCAGATATATATTTCCGTAGAGTACGGTAAGTAAATTTCCAGATGCTCCAACCTAAATTGCATAGGACAGGGTGCTAATTAGAAATTTATTTTTAATTTTCCGAAGATAAAAATAGAATTTCGCTAGAGTGAATAAGAAGATTATGGGGTGAAATCCCTAAAAATATTCTTTACTTTTTCACAAGTGTTTCCTCTTCTAAGCTTTCAAACAAATCCTAAGCATAATTCAACTCCTCTGGTGTTTATGAATTGAAGTCATTTGCCTGTCAAAATAAAAGAAAAGCACACTTAAGATATTTTGGTTTAGATGTTGGAAGAGGGGAAAAGAGTTTTAGAGGTATGTAAATAATTTTGAAATAATTTTAAGATGTTTTTGATTCGAATGTGAAATTGATTATGTCTCAAACCAATTATACGCATTTGTACCAATTATATGCATTTGTAATTTAAATTTAAGTGTGATTTTTAAGATGAAAGTTAATATTTAATTTAATTTTAATTAAAATTATTTAAAGACAAACCACTTTACATTCAACTCACTTAAAAAGAAATAATAATTTTACATATTCAACTTATTAAAATCAATATTTTTTTATCGTAAAACAAAAATAGATTTAATAATTTATATATTTTTTATAATACATAACTTAAATCATTTATATGGACACCATTTTTTAATGTGATGTCTGAAATACTTCTCTAAAAAATAAGAAAGTCATTATATCTAAAATTCTTAAATGCATAAGAAATTGTGTATTTAAATAACAGCTTGGACTAAAAATACTTAAATATATAAGAAATCGTGTATTCAAACATTAGCTTGAACTTGGGTAGTTGGGTATACAATCCAAAGTGACCTTTTCACCACTCCTGTCTTCATGGGCGTTGTTATTATTCTCTTCCAATAATGACTTTGACTTTCTTCGTTGACAAAGTATTGGTGAGAGTCTAAAAAAATAAAAAAAGTTAACTTAACAACAGACAATGTATGCTTAACTAGGGGCTTAACTAGGAGCGTTTATGGTTTGGTTATAAATTCAGTTTAATGGAAAAAAATTAAGAAAATATTATTTTTGTAATTTTCAAAATTTAAAATTTTGGATTTTGAATAATAACTAAATTATAACCGAATCCAAAAAAATTTAACCTACAAATAACCATTTAATTATATCCGAATTATATGAATGGATATTCAAAACCATGTACACTAAATTAAACTGGTTAATATAAACTTTTTGACTCAACGATATATTTAATGGTAAATCCACTTAATTTTGGTGCATGACGAGTTTGGTAAACAAATGGTTCCTTATAGCGTCTCCAATCAAGAAATATTTTTGATTGCTTGAGCTACTTTTAATAGATCCAAATTGTCACATTAAATTTAAACATATAAATAATCTTAATTTTACTCAAAAATGGTGATTTTAATAAAGAAGCTATATTCGACCTTATCAACACCACTATTCTTCTAAATTTTGTTATTTGTTTAATGATAAACAACACACTTCTTCCTTCGTGAAGCAGCTTACACAAAAATTTAAGCAGGTAAAAAACTAGGTGTATCTGCTCCAATCCTAGAGAACTAATAACTCCATGTTTGCACTAAACAACAATCAACATGCATTGGATGGAGATGCTCTCAATAGTATATTTTTAATCAACCCTCCCAACAATAAACCCTCCAAACGCCCTACCTATGTTATTTCAATAAACCAAAATAACCAAGTGATGTTTTTCCTTCAACCTGTTTGCTCTAAAATAATAATTTGACATGGTTATATTTTTCGGTATGCAAATCTCAAATAATTTCATGAATAAACTAAACATTAACTAATAGGTATAATAGCAATTTAGGTTGGAATAACAGATACAAAACTAGATGCGCATATACAGATCTCATGATGCCGAATTGGCATATTGCCCATTTTCAGTGAGAGCATCCAAGTTCCAGCCTCTGAAAAAGAAGAAAAAAGAGGAAAAACTTATTAAAAACCAAAACTAAATGAAATTGGTCAAGAAAAACAAAATTTACATAGCCGAGTCACCTTTCTGCTGCTTCTCTTCTTAGGTCATTAAGATGAGTTTCAGCTGAAGCACACGCAGTTCTGATGTTTATATTTTTCAGACAGAGCTCGTTCCATTGAATGGACAAAGCATTAAGCTCATATGCAGTGTTTTGCTGGCAATAGTTATGAAAAAAAGGCAAATTTAAGTAAACTTCACAAGGATTTTAATTAACAAATAACAGCGATAAGGGTGGACAGGAAAGTCATGTTCACCTGATGATATTTTTCATGTTGACTTTTTCAATCTTATCATTTTGTTCCTGAGCTAATTTCTGCATTCTGAAAACAGATAAACAACTATAACAATGCTATACAAAAAGTGATGTGTAGATGACAAAACAGAATATTAGTTCCTAAAAATTAAAATAGATGAAAGAACTCTTATTTTATTTTTTAATATCAAATTTGTTAAAATAGCCCTCAATAACACGATATGTATTAGGATAAGAAGTAAGATACAAGTAGAAACTGAGATAGGAAGTAGCTGTAGAAGGAGATGTTAACTGGACAACCCCAAAAAACCACCTACTCCTATAAATAAGCAAACAGGCAATGAAAGAGACAGAAATAAAACACCATCAAAACCACAACATGGCAAAAGCATACGGCATCCTTAGACCAAAAAACTAAAACAGAAGCAGAACAGAACAGATCATTTAAGCAACTCCAGCAATGGACGCCAATGAAGCATTATGAAGCCATAGAAGACATCGGGTCCCATTTCCATTTGTTGAATAGGTAAGGATTTAGTGCAAAGTTAGCAATATACCAGTGGCACGAAATAGCCTTTACGTGGTCCAGTGTTGCACCAAAAGGGATGATCAAACTATTAAATGGCCACTCATTTCTAGCCTTCCAAATAGCTTAAATAACGGCATTCCAAATCAAAATTAGGCCCTTACGAACTCTCTTGGACCTACCTATATAATGATATAAAGCTATATAAAGAAAAATGATACAATGCCATTAAATATAGTCCTTAACTAGAAAGTTTTTAGCGCTTTGGGCTATGCCTAAATCCTAATGATGCAAAGGAGTCACCTTTTTATGAAGAAACAGAGCTTCTTAGACTGCAATGTTTTTCCCCTGGATCTTAGTTTACTGCTGCAGTCTCTGTTCTTAAATTGATATGGGATAATGTTCTAGAGTTGAGAACTCATTGCTAAGGATCAATATCACTTTTTGGAATTCTTTATTTATTGCATATTTGCATTGGGGTTATAGTAAATATACTTTGAAAAACGAGGGATACATATAATAGGTTCATTTTAACTAGTGTGTTTGTGATACTGACCGATTTACAGTCAAACAATCTTCGTCATTCATTAAACAAACTACCCTCTTAGAAAAATTATCAATACAATTATTAACTATTGTTGGAGAAAGTACAAGGTCGTGAGTCATGTTCAGTGGTAAACCCAGAAATGCTCTAAACAAGAGATTTACAGAATCAGTTAACAGTTTCTTTATTGATGTGAAGCTCTCCAAAAAGCCTTAAAAACAAAGTCAGGTCTGAAAACTTGTTAATTAGGAACTTTAGGGAAAATTCCTTGAGGACATCTTAGGCTGTCAACCTCATGTATCATACATACTATAAATGACTCTCGGGAATCATTTAAATGCAAAAGCTTAAGCTGTTTTCTCTAGGGAATATTTAAAACAGAAAGCCAGTGATACAGAACACAGACAAGTCTGTCAGAATCTTCGCTTGTTAAAGTATGAAGAAAGCAAATGATGCACAAGCACAAGCACTTATTCAAACTAACATCAAAATTTGACGCACAATAATTCAATCAACAAACCTTGACAAGTATACTTCCAATCGCAGGTTGTGCTGTTTCCAGGCATCAGGACCATATTTCAACAACAAATCCAAATTTTCCATCCTGCAGATTATTATGAACAAGTTAAACAACATGTTGACAATCAGAATCTTAAACGTCCAAAACATTTCGTGCAACATGATAGAGATAGACCAAACTTCAACAGAATGCACCCACTATAACATGTCTAACACAATCAAAACACAACTGGAAAATAGAATAAATATAGCATCAACAGCGCCACTTTTTTCTAAGCCAGTGGCTTAAATTATCGATATATTAACACGCTTATGGTGTTTCTACATCAAATCCACAATCAACATTTGGCCACAGCATAAAATATGATATTCCCTAGTTTGACAATGAATGAATCAGTTTAGATAAATGTCTCCACAAATGGTGAACAAGATAGAAACTTGAGAATAATCTCAAAATAAGCATGATTTTTTAAAGATAGCTTCCCTTATTCAGTAAGCCTATAAGAGAAATGATAAAAGCACATAGGCAGTTTAATAGTGTAAGGTATGATAGAACAGAAAGAGCACCTCATTGTCTGATATTGAAGTAATCGGTGAGCTCTTTGAAGAGCTAGTTTCCAAGCAGTTTCATCATTCCTTTTATTGATTGGTGGCAGTTCCAATTCATATCTCGACCTATCAAGAGAAATCGGAGGCCTCCCAGCTCTCACACGCTCATACTCTCTACCAATCATTGGATACTCCTGCAACAATTTCAGAATCAAAACACTAAACCCTAACGGTAAGAGAGAAAGAGTGTGAGTGGTTTACCTGAAAATTGAAAGTGGGAAGAGGTGGGAAATCTTTGAGGAAATCAGCGGGTTTCTTGGAGCTGCGGCGCATCTCTTCTTCGACGAGACGGTCGACTTCGAATTTGACCCTAGGGTCACTGTAGTCGTCGTCGATGTAAGGCAGCGCATCGATGACTTCGGCGTCGGAATTGGTTGACCTACTACCGTAAGACGGTGGAGCCTCCAGCATCAGCACGTCACCGTTACTTCGATCTCCCATTGTTACTTGCTTTGATTCCTTCACAGACTGAGAGAGAAAGAGAAAGGGTTTCTCCTCTTCTGATTGTCGCGTTTAAAGAAAAAATTACTCCAGCTACTACTACTAGGATTTTATTTGTTTTGTTTTTTTAAATATTATTCACTTGATTTTTTTAAAAAGGGGTGGTTAATCTTAAATTCTTAATCCATTTAGTCGGCTTCTTCTAAATTGCTACTAGAAAATTCAAAATAAGATTTTTTCACAAGTGCAACTATAAATTTATCTAATTTTATGTAATAAGTAAATGCACTTGCGAAGTCTCAGTTTTGTTTTAACAAAATGTAAGGAATAATCTCCAATCCATTTATATTAAAATATTTAATTTTCAAACTCTCTATTCTAAAATCTAACATTTCTACTACTTCAAACTTACTAATTTCAAGTTTATCTCTCCATTTCAACTCATTTCAAGTCCTCACAAATTAACTTCAAGCTCAAATTTGTGTAAGTTTTCTATAAAAAAAATTGATTCAAAATGCAAACTTTTAAAAGATTATTAGGTTAGGTTGTAGAAATTATATTGTATATGAAGTTAGAATAGGTAAATGTAGTTGTATAGGGGACAAAAATGGAGTTTTGGGTGTTTAGGACAAGATTTTTCCGTTTTGGAAGTTGATGTACACGGGGTGCGTGTATTCAGGAGTGACCTCGGAGGGTCTCGTAAGTGCACTTCCAAATTATTGTCTGACTTGTTTTAAATTTAAAACCTAACAATTATAATGGTTTATCTCAAGAACATGACATACAACCAAGAACAAATTACGCGTTTGAGACAAGGCAGGACAATCGAGTGTATCTTGATTGTACTGCTCATGATGACATCAACTTTACGTCATTTGGGGATTATGGAGGTTGTGGCATTTGATCTCATCTCTTTATACTCTGTGGCTTGCTTTTGGGATGAATATATTGTTAGGTATCTTTAGCTGTATCCGCCTTTAGCTATGTGCAGATAATACCTAGATCTCCTTTTCAGACTACTCCTGACATCATGACACGGCAGATCTCGATGACGCCTTCCAGTATTGAGATAATCATACGTGCCACAAGAGTATCGGATGATGCAGAATCCCAACATTGACATTGTGTGAGAGTTACGTGACATGGTTTTTAACGTGACACCCTCTCATGACACTGGATGGTTCTGGACATCCACCGAGGTCGACACATGAGGAGCTCTTGGAGAACGAGCAGGCCCAAAATGACTATGCGATTGATCTACTGCCCATCTGTCAACGAATCCACCAACTTGGACAAGAGGTGTTATATACAAAGATTTTCGATACATGCGCCCCGAGGCGGTTGTCGTGATGGATATGATCGTTAGTAAGGCATTTCGGCATCATAGCAAGTGCAGAGAGGTGATGTGGTTAAGATTAACCATACAAAGTAATGTTATGTTTTGTTATTTATTGTTGTTATAATAATTTGACCATATTTACTTTCCAAACAATTTATGTATTTTGATATTTATGACCATTTTTTCCATCACATTGTAATATATTTACCCCATTTTGCGTCATGATTCTTTCGACCATGGCTGCCAAGTTGTTATTTCCTACCATATCGTCTTGTCAAAACCCTTGGAATATTTCGTCAGCATCCTGGTTTCAATTCACGATCACCATTCTTGGTGGCTCTTCTCTAGGGATAACCTATTGAACCATTGGTGGTTCTTCTCTTGGAATAGCCTTATTTTAAAGGAAAGCGAAATAACATGGAAACGACTATTCTGAGTAGGTAAATAAGTCTCTTTTGCTTGCTCCAATCAATTTAAAACACTTTTTACACCTCACACTTTTCAAAAACTTTTTAAACACTTTGTATACATTCCAACGTGAATCATTATAAGGTCTTTTCCAAAACAAAATATTTCCAAACACTTCGTATACATTTCAGCGAGAATCATTACGAAATCAAAGTGAAATGCCCTTTTCAAAAATCTTTTCAAACACACACGTAAAACAATTTGTAAAGTGAGCTAAGCAATTAAGACCCGTAGATAACTACGGATGGAAAAGGTGCTAACACCTTCCTTTTCATAATTGCCTCCCGTATTCGTAATCTAATGAAGGTCTTTTCTCGTTCTTTTCGCTTCCCTTAATTGGATAAAAGAAAAGTTGGTGGCGACTTGTTATTCGCAACATTTGCGATAAACGCAAAACAAACAAGTCAGCTTCTCCCATCAGACATACAACGTGTCACACAAGAACAAGTTGTTGACATCATGAAAAACAAGTGGATGTGTTCTTAGTCGTGGAGTCAATGGTGTATGTGTGGTATTTAGTAAACCGAAAGCATTACGCAATCGCTTAAGGGAGGAATTTTTGGGCTTGTTAAGTTACGTAGAAGTTGTCAAAGTGCAGTTAGTTAATAAATCCTAATATTTAGGAGATGTAGGTGGAGTCACAATATTTATTTAGTTATTTACCACGTTATTAGAATCAGTAAAACGGCTGTTTGTTTCCTATTTTTTCTCATTGTAAGGCTTATATAAGCCAACTGTTTGTTTCAAATTATATGCAATTATTATTCATATTATTTTCTGTGAATTAAGTTGTGCTTAGAGTTTACAACAGACAAAAAGTGAAACAAAACTAAAACTAAACGGTTGATTGCTTCTCTTGATTTGGAGAAAGAATCTTTTATGATCCCTTTTGTTACCTTAGGGATATTGAGGGGTTGTTTATCCTTTCTTTTTCATTTTTCAAACTTGGGACAATTTTACAACTTTTGCTCATGTTTGGATTATGAAAGAATTTGGTAATGAAAAGTCTTAGACTAAATTGTTAATTGTTCCTTACTTAATAGAATGGGATATTTATTGTCGCTATATCATGGTAATACATATTTCAGAGGATGACCAAGTGCTAATGAAGATTAGTATACTGGGGGATCTTAAGTTGGTTGTTTATGATTCCATAAATAAGACTTTTAATTTTCCTGAATTTCTAAACAAGATCAATCTTACTATGGAACCAGAAGTCTATGTTGAGAGTTTGATATCACCTTTGTAGATGTTCTGCTGGTGAACTCATTTAGAGACTAACTGCTGGTGACCTCGTGCTCTTGTTTTTGTTTTTATTTTATGCTTAGTCTAATTAGTAGTGAGTTCATGGATTACTTTTAATTGTATGGGATATGCCTGGTGAGAAATTGCTATGTTATTTTTCATTTATTTGTTAGTTAGAGCGGTTGCTTTTATCACCACTCATTACATTTAATATAGTTAACAATCATTTCAACAATGTTTATAAATTTCTCTTAATATTCGCAATATTTAGTTTTCTCAATCTATTCAAATTCGAACCCATTCATAAACAACACCAAAACAATTTCAAATACATAATTATAATGTAATTCTAACACACTATAACATCATATAACAACACTATATCATCTAATTGCATCAATTTCATCAATTTCACCACAACTATTATCCAAATAAAACATTTAATTCAAAGGAAAAAGTTTATTAATAACTCTAAAACAAAAATTGTTCCCCAGTGTTACAAATTAGAGCATGACACAGGACCCGACAAGATATAATAGACTAGCTCTACGAGCTATCCTCACCAAAGCGCCTAAGCCGCTAACTTCAATCTGAAAATGATCAACTGTAAGGGTGAGACTACATCATAATTATTATACATTATAAATTCATAAATAATCAGAATATCATAAGCAATTACTTCACCCACTCCATCATATTCAGATTTATCATTTTATCACCAAATAATACATGAAACGACATTCAACAATAACACACAACAATCACATTATAACACTGAAATTCTTCCAGTCATGTTATAACACATACAGTAATGCAATGCAACACGACTCTATGCATGTGGTACCAACTCCACCGCTCCATTCCAACTCTGACACGGCTAACAACCTCCGTTTCATTCCAACTCGGACACGGATACGCCTCACTGCCCATTCCAACTCGGACACAGTTATTGGTCAACTAACTAATTCCACACAATGAGAATTAACTACATACAACAATGATATGTATGCATGCACATCTTTAAAGCATGCAATATCAACGCCGATTATGATAACAACTTTTATCATAACCTCTAATCACATACAACATACACAAGCAATTACATCCCAACTCGTAATGCTATCACTAACATACATAATCCAACAATATTATGCATTCATAACAACACCACAACAAACACATCGTTATACATAAGTCAAAGTATGCAAACGATGGATAAACCAAGCATAATTTAGAAAAATCAGGGACTTTTTAAAATAAAATTGAGCTACTGCTATTTTCTTCATTTTATAAAGTAGAATATTTTATTTAAGTCACGACGTCCAAAATAAATATCAAAGCGGACTTACGATTTGAAAGTTATGAATTTTTCAAAATAAGTATTTTTCCAAAACCTTCAGTGGTAACCGATTACCACCAGAAGGGTAATAGGTTCCCACCAAGTCAGTAGTGAATCCTTTTCTTTTAAAACACGCGGTAATCGGTTACCATCCTGGGGTAACCAGTAACCGCCATCAAGCCAATTTTGAATTTTCCAGATAATGAACACAAGGAATCGGTTCCCACCCTAGGGTAACCGGTCCCACGAGGTCTGTAGCGTAAAAACAACATTTTGACAAAGATTCAACATTTCTCAATCTATCTTAAGCAACTCGATTTTCAAAATCATTTAAATTTCGAAAACAAAGAAATCGTCACTAATTTTATTTGTTCTAAAAGAACGGAAAATATAGATAAAACCCACGATGTAGATAAGGCGGTTCACGACCAAAAACATGGAATGGGAGGTTATGCGGGAAGGTATTAACACCCTCACATCCATCGATCGATGGGACCCGCTTAATTCTAAGTGTGTGTGTGTATTCGTTAATTTCTAAGTTATAATCGAAAGATAAAAGAAACGAATTTGTTTATTATTATTTTGAGTTTCGCACGGTTTTGAAACCGTGTGCCACGTATTCCCTTGTGCAATGGGAAAGTCAAAACTCCGTAGTTCCTCTCAAAAATGTTTTAAATTGGTTGTATTGATTTTATATGAAAAATCATGCATTAGACATTTCAAATGCTTGAATTTGGACTTGTTTAGTTTGTTTGAAAAGCTTAAGTCCTTATTCAGATTTGAGATGACTATTGCACACTCTTTGTCGGAAAAGAGTTTGATGATCGATATGAGCGAAAAGGATTTTGAGTGAGTTGAATTGATTTTAGATGGATGAAAAGTACTAAACAATAGGACTAGCATCCTACGATTCAAATACTAGAAACAAGAGGAACTCAATGCCCAACGAGTCGTCTATCATCCCAAAAGTTTTCTTATAAAAGAGTGAAGTGAAACAAAGTTCATGTTTTTTAAGAACCTTTAAACAATTGGACTAGCATCCAACGATTTAAAGAATCGAAGTTCATTTTTTTACAAGTGTTTAAACAATTGGTCTAGCAGCCAATGATTTAAATACTCGAGTTTTTATTATGAAAAGAATTTTGAAAATGCACTCGACGTTGGATCGAGGTTTGTAAGTTAATTATGTAAGTGTTTTGGAACTTGATGCGCGAGGAAATGAGAAATGGAGTCGGGTTATGATTAATTAAGTATATGGACTTAATTAACCTCGTGAAGATAAGTGCTCCTATCCCCAACTATGAGACCCTGGTGCATGGAAAATTGGTATATAGACCAATGTTATTTTCGGGTTATGATTAACTAAAGCAACAAGGGCTTTAATTATTTCGTGAGGATGGCCATGCCCATCCCCAACTATGAGACCTTTAAGAAATTGGCTTATGAGCCAATCAAAGAAAGATCGATTAATTTTAATGTTGGTGTGAAGTGTACAATGGTGAATGAATACCTAATGTTTAATAAATGACAATTATCATACAATACAATCGAAATTTAAATAATTATTAGAAATATTTTTCCTACTTGATTAAAAATCAACTAATAGTTTAATTGATAAATTATCAAATAAAAACTATCGTAACTAATTATTATTTAATACATCGAACAAAAGTTAAATCATTTGCGTAAAATAAAATGAATTAAAAGACGAGAATTCAGAAATGGGACTGATATTGCAGTGATTCTGGGAGGTGCGAAAAGAAATCCATCTGATCTTGTGTGACTGGTCAACGAGGGTCCACAACATGCTGGCAATTTTTGATGCGCGCATCTTTCTTCCAAAAATACTCCAATGGCCAAGATAGAATATTATTTATCAAACACAAATAAAATAAGAATAAACAGAAACAAGGTGGTGACACTTGTCACCACCAACCCAAAACACTTAGCTTAGGATAAAAATAAATAAAAACACTAATCAAAATAAAAAGTTCAGAAATAAACAAGGTGGTGACACTTGTCACCACCAAACCATGACACCCTACTTAAATTAAAAATAATAATAAAACTAAACTAAACTAATTTAAAAAAATCCTAATCAGAACACTAAACAACTCTCTTCCTCTCTTCGTGAACTCCCTTGCTCTCTCTTCTCACACCTCGTCGGAAATCGTGATGGCCGCGCCGGAAATTGCCTCACGGCGGTTCCAGCGGCGGCGTGACCCAAAATCTCAATATTTTCATATTTTCTGACTCGTTTCTCTCTTCTCTCTTCTAATTTGTTCTCTGTTTTTACAGATGACTCACGGTTTACTGCAAATCGGGAAAGGGATTTTCGAAACCCTAACTACTTCGTGAGAAAGATATGGCAAACAGCATGGAAAGAACAAAGAGGAAAGGAACGAGACCTCTACGTGGCCGGATTCGTTGGTTCTGAGACCTTTCGGGTGAGATCCTTCCGTCTTCTGTGATCTATTTCTGTTCTGTTTGTTAATGTTCTTTTTTTTCTGAAGAGAACCGTGTTTCTAAAGGGATTGGGGATGTAGGAAAATGATGACAAAATTTAGGTTTTATGTTCTCATATAGCATGGTGTTTGGGAACAATGGTGTTTGTTTGGTTTATCGATCTCGTTTTAGGTTTTTTTCTCGTTTGAATGGTTTCTTATGGTTTTGCCACGGCTTTTTCTGCTTCATAAGTTTTTTTGAACAAAGGTGGCTGCTAGGTCCTTGTATTTGGCTTCTATTTGAAACTTGTATGGCTTGTGATGGTTTTTGGTTTCTCCTTCTTTTTTTGGAACTGAGTAGGCTGTGTATTTGAACTAAGGTTGTGGTTTTTGAATTAAGGCTGTGGTTTTTGAACTTGGCTTTTTTCCGTTATTGGCCTTTTTGTTGATTTTTAATTTCAATGATGTTGCCTTGGTTCTTGTTTTATGGTATCTTTAACGCCTTGGTTCTTGTTTTATGGTATATCTTTGGTGAAACTTCAGCCTGCTTTGTCTTTGAACCAAGTTTTTCCCTTTCGATGTTGTTCGGTGTTGTTGTTTCGCTTTGCCATTTTTAGCTATAACTCGTGCTTTTTAAAATGGCTTTATTGCTTGATATTTTGCTCTTCCTCGCTGCCTTCGCTACCCTCCGTTGTGTTGATAACCCTGCTTCCTATGTTGGCTGATAACCTCGCACTGTCGGCAAGTGGTGACGCTAGAGATGCGAACGGAGTTCGGATCTTCGCTCGTAACGATGACACAACGCATTGGGGAGATTCCGAGTAAGGGGGATTGTTATATAAAGGAATAGATGGAGCACCCTAAATATATGTAGTTATCTACAGCTTTATATATGAATATGTTCGATATGTCAGGTGTTTTTAATCGCTATTTCTATGATGGGAAAGTTTCTCCTTGGGATTTTAAGAAAATAGATTATGTGGGATTCTAGTGTTTATTATTATTGTGCTCGCAAAGATCTATGGATCTTTCTCATACATATATCCTAAGTGGGAATTTATATCGGATCTCCTGGTTCTATGGTTTGTTTGGTCCGAGGAGATAGAAATTTGCTCTGCAAGGATGAGACCTCAGGCCTACGTATTCTCAAAAGGATGTTGAGAAAGTCGTAGCAATCGTAGTTCCCACTTATGCTAGTGGAAAGCAACGGATGTTAGTAAGAGATGCATAAATGTCATCTTAATAAAAATGTATCTAATCTATTTCATCACATACATTTTTGAAAAGTTGTTTGATTGATTAAAATCTTTCGTCGTAAGTATTAGTGTGTATTGCTGTACAAGCGTACGCTACCACTTACATGTTTAAGAAAGATGTTTGAAAAATGATGATTGAATCTTTTAATCAAGTATTGGGTGTTTTGCTTGAGTGTACAAGCGCTACCACTTACAATTAAGAGATGTTTTGTTTGAAAAGAGTTTGAAAAGTTTTGAAAAGTTTTGACCAGATGTGATGTGATAGATGAGATACTTCTTCCATAGATGATGATGTCTAAATCTCGAGGAGAAATTGATTAGATTAAAGGGATGCTTTAAGAAGCCGTGGGTCCTTGATTGTTATCCCAAGAGGAGGCATTCGAGGGTCATCGAGGGTCATCGAGGTCCTTGTATGAAGCTCAAGAGGAAGCTATGGGTATGGCTGGCTTTGGCTTGAAAGGGATTTCACCGAGAAACCATCCTTTTCAATAAGAGCAATTTCAACGAAATTTTACTCTTTGGGAATTTGAAAGTGATTTCACCGAGAAACCATCCTTTCGTGGTTCTATCTTAGCCGGTGATTCTTTGTATCGAAGCCCAATAGAGGTCATAAGAGATTTCCGGTCTCTTTCATTGTATGATGCCCAAGAGAAGGCTAAACTCAATGAGGAGTTCTTTGAACGAAGCCCAAGAGGAGGTGACTCATCAGGGAGTGTTGTCTTATATGAAGCCTAAGTGGAGGCTAACTCATGGGAGAGTTTCTTTGTACAAAGCCCAAGAGAAGGCTAAACTGCTTGGAGATGAGTTATCTTGTATGAAGCCCAAGTGGAGGTCACCCGGCCGGGATGGATTGTCTCATAAAGCCCAGTGAGGCTATACTCAATCGAGGATGAGTTATCTTGTATGAAGCCCAAGCGGAGGCTATAACCGTAGGGAACCTATCGATTAGTCTAATTGTTATGTTATTATTGGACGTGTTGTATAAACAGTGTGTGTGTGTGTGTGATATGTATTCACGGAGTTTATGAAGGAAATATAAACAATGCATGATGTTTATTTGTGAGAGTTTATGAAGGAAATATAAACAAGTGTCTGTGAACGAACGCTTAAAACAGCTTAACTTGATTATTTACAAGTTGAATCGTACAAGGAAGTAAATATGTACACGAACAAGTTTTTATGTACAAGGAGAATGTGGATGTACATAGAGGTTGGACTTACACCATAGGGAGGCCCATTGATTTGAAAACAGTCATGGAATAATGCTCCTTTCAATATCAATGGTATTCATAAAATGTAGATGAAACAAACGATAGTTTGAAGTTTATCCGTGGAGTATTGTAAAAGTATCCGTGTTATGTACAGATGGAAGTTTTGTATGAAAAGTATTTGATATGTACACGAAAATATGTACAAAAGACTATTTTGTTTTGAGTATACACAAGTGATGTAAAAACAAACGATCAAGTTGTCTGCATTTGGTATAAAAGAAATATTCAGATTATGTACGATAAAACTTTGTAAAAGTATTTGACAAAAGTTTGATATGTACAAAGAAATATTATGTACATAAAAGAATTTTATGGGACTTACACTGCGGATGGAGGCCCATTGGTTTAAAAGAAATTTTACTCAAGAAATCTTCCTTTAGAACCAATGGATTCATGATAGACAAAACGAATGAAAACAAATGAAAGAAATTTGTTTATGTTTGAATATTAACAATGATAATTTGAGTATGTACAAATAAAATTAAATATGTACATAAAGGATATGGACTTACACCGTAAGGGAGGCCCATGATCGATCGAGAAATTCAAGAAAGAATGAATTTGATTTTATCGTTTTAAATTGGATCGATCGTGGTAAAAAGATGTAAGTTTGGTGAAAAAGTTTTGAAAAATGATTTGAAATTGTTTTGAAAGGTGAAGTTGATTCATGTGAAGTTTTGAAAATCGAAGTCGAAAACTTGAAAAATTCACCTTTTAAGGAGGTTTGAAAAGTGTTCGAACGCTGCGCTGCCCGATTAAAATTAATCGATGAAAGTTTTTTCTGAAAATTTTTGCACTATCATAAAATAGATGTATTTATTGACAAGTGTCCAAAAATCATCTCAAAATGAGAAGTTTTGATTGGTTAAAAAAATTGTGAAAGTTTGATAAAAAACATGAAAAATGGAAAGTTTGTAAAAGAATGGTCCCAGGTGTTGAACCCATGACCATGAGGTGGGACGCGTGGCAAGAATGACTTAAAGGCAAGCAGACAACCACTAGACCAAACGCGCTGAGCTGTTTAGTGGTTCAACACACTGCTGAAAAAGGATTGGATCATTTGAAAATTTAAATTTGAAGAACACCAAGAACACGCGGCTGGTTTATGTTTTGATTTTTAGTTTCATGAATTCAACCTAAAATCTTCGCTTCTCAATGAAATCCAATGATGTAAACATCAAAGTTGATCGATTTGCACCACTAACATGAATATGGTTGTTAATTTCATTTATATTCAGCCTAGAATGATTTAGGTTTTGAAAACACGAAGAACCCTAAACTCGAAAATCTTAAATTAAATGATGTGTTGATGATTGTTTGATTTTTTGAGGGCTTATGATGATCGTTAGAGGTGCGTAAAGAGAATGGCCGTGAGTTTTTGTCAAAAGAATCAAGGAATCATGATAACCAAGTTCGTGTTCATACCTGAAAATGATAATTGAATCAAACGTGTTTCATTGTTGTTTCTTGATCAGGTGAGCTCCAACCATGTAAGGAAGCTATGTGGATGGTTTGCACCTCTTGAATCAAGCTCGATCGCTCTACAAGTTCACCCGCAAGCTTGAAATGGAAACTAGAAATGATGTAAATCGTGTTACAGTTAGATGCTCTTGATTTGGATCACCTCTAGGATGGATATGGAAGGTGTTAGGATGCTCACAACACAAATTAATTCAACCAAACTTCAGATTCGAATCCTATGGCAGTTTTGCAAGTTTTGAAAATATGAAAATGAAAACTGATTTTAAGCTTAGTTCAATTTGATTTTAAGCTTGTAACAAGTTTGATAGTGATTATGCAACATGTATGACACCAAATTTCATCATGGTTTTGGCTCAAATTCAAAAATGCTATGTTTCTCAATTTGCACTATGTTACTTGATTTTCAAGAAAGTGAAAGAAAACATGAATTTGTATTTGTTTTGGTGTCCATTTAGGCTTGAAATGTGATCCTTTTATAGGCCAATATGCTCTGAAATGTTAGGCAAGAAGGACATGGCATTTGGTGAATCATGAATTGCTTAAGGGGCAAGAAAGACAATTTACCAAAAAGGAAACTTCCTTTTTTCACCATGTGCTATATTTTTACAATTTGATCCAATCCTTTCAATTATCACTCTAGGCTGATATTTATCAGTTCATCCATCCACTTGGCAAGGTTAGAAAGCTTCTAGATGAAGAAACACAAAATGACCTATAATTTAAAGTTATGATCTTTGAAAATCAAGTTTCATGGAGCCTTATGTTTCAATTTCAAAGACATAGCTAGACTCCATGGATTTGAGAGTTCTTAGACATTTTGGAAAGATTTTTCCATGATCTACAACTTTCATGTTTTGAGTTTTTCAAATTCCAATTGAACTAGGTAAAAGTGGCATGAAGTTTGAAAAATGTGAAATTTCATTACTTAGAAAATTTCTATGTGAAAACTTTGACTTTTGTTGACTTTTTCAAATTCTTGATTTTTATGATCATTATGGATCATTTGAAGTATTTTGATGATGGAAAAGTTTTGTTTTGAAAATTTTGACCAAAAGTCAAAGTTTGACTTTTCTGCAGATGAATTTTCATCGACGCTTCTAAATCGATCGATGAAGTCTGTGAACCTCCGTGATGTTCTCAATCCAAAAATTAGGTCAAGATGTTGTATATAAGATATAATGACCAATCTCTATCCAAAAAGTCATTTCTTGCTCAAAAGTCGAGAAAACTCATGCCCGATCAAAACCCTAATTGGTCGATCCTTGATTGTTCGCGAGAGAATTGGATATCCGAGATTGAAGGGTGATGATTTGATCAAGATAGATCAAATGGAGTGAGAAAACTCAAACCCCAATTGGTTGGCTCAAGAATCGATGAAAACTGATGAAACCCTAAATTTGACTCGTGAATGCTATACCCGACACGTCTGTTCGAATCGTTAGTTATGCAATGATGCAAATGTAAGTGGTATATTAGGTCAAAATTGGGTATGACATCGCTTTGTTGTGCTGATAACCATGATTCCTTTGGGTGAAAAACTTTTACTTTAATTGTTGCCTATTGCTTGAATTTTCAGTCAATGATCTAAAACAATAGTGAGGTTGCTTTGTAAATTCTGTCATCCCATTAACTGTGATGAAAAATTTGAGTTTTGTTCTCTTTGTGAACCAACCTAGGTTTTGATTTGTAGAGAGAACCCTAGGCCAATGATCAAAACAAAATTCCTGTTGTATGAGGCTTAGAAATATTTGAACATAAATTGAGAACCCCTTACATTTTGATTCTTGCTGCCATCCCTAATGAGTCATAACATAGATTGTTCGCAATAATTCTGTTTTGCTTGAATTAAATTGTTAATCATTGTTCCTTTCTTTTTGTGTTTCATGTAATGTGAACAAGGCAAACAAGGGTGAAGTAAATATGGAATCGAGGCAAATCATGGAGCTTGAGTGTAAGAAAAATTCAAACGTGGAGAGGCTTTATGTAGGAAAAAGTGTTCTTGGCCGTTGGAAGTCTAATTAGTTGTGAATATTTTGTAATAGTCTAAGAAATTTGTAATATATCGATTCTTGTAACCTTGTATACTTGTAACTTGAATTTAAAGATTTCAAGATTTGACTCAAATGCCTATTTTTCAAATTCAAATTCCTTTAGTTTCAAAATTTTAAGTTTCTTTAAATCTTGTTTAGATGGAACACTTCAAGAAACTTAACCTTGTGTCAAAAGAAAGACCTCAATTATCTAAATAAATTGATCCATAGGCAAACTTAGACCATAATAATCCCAAATAGGTTTTTGGTGAAAATATCAAAGATGAGCTTCGACATAGGGCTATGCATCGATTCACGTGGCATTTCGGGACTCTTGTATCGACACAAGAGAGTTATGGATCGACTCATATCAAGAAAATTAAGAAAACAAAGTTTTGGAATAATGTATGAGTTGACTGCATGACTATGCATACATATAGTCTATGCATCAATACATAGTCTATGCATCAATACAAGTGGCTATGCATCAATACATATGGTTATGAATCAACACATGGTCTATGCATCAATACAAGTGGTTATGCATCAATACATATGGTATATGCATCAATAAGTGGTTATGCATCAATACATATGGTCTATGCATCAATGCAAGTGGTTATGCATCAATACATATGGCTTATGCATCAATACAAGTGGTTATGCATCAATACATATGGTCTATGCATCAATACAATCGTTATGCATCAATACATATGGCCTGTATCAATACAAGGTTATGCATCAACATATAACATGTATGCATCGATGCATAAAAATGGAAAATGAATTTGAACATGTATACATCTATTTATTACGATGTCAGACGCAAGCTAGCTATGCATTGATGCATGAGCATGCATCGATGCATACTGCATGCAAAATGTAATACAATTTTTGAAAACTGGTTTCGGCCATATCTTTAATCATCAATCCGATTTAGGCATAATTGGTATCATGGAAAGCTAGAACAAATATCTATTAAAAACACTTTAAGACCCAACAACTGAATTTTGAGGGATTGATATGGCTTTCCGTAGGAAGCATCCGTTGTAATGGTTTAGAGAGAAAAAAAGGATGTGAATAAACATAGTAAATTTTTGGGTGCGACATTATCCAAATTAATCATAAACAACACTAAAATAGTTCCAAATACATAATTATAATGCAATTTTAACACACTATAACATTATATAACAACACTATATAATCTAATTGCATCAATTTCATCAATTTATGTATTAGGTCTAAAATTCCTAAACCTTAATATCCTAAATTGGGATTCCTAATCTACTCAATCCATCCTACTATCCCCAAAATCTATAAGGCATAATAACTAGAGAAAGTCACCCCTTACCCTATCCAAATTCTTGAGTCTCTTGAGCCTTGGAGTTCTTATTCCCTTTTGCTCTTCTCTCTTCGTACGATTCCTCTGTTTCTCACAATATGTCTCTAATTCCTTTTTCTTTTCAACTCCTTATTTTATTAAAATAATGATAATAAAATAAATTAGTAAGTTTTACCTATTTCACCTCATCCTTTCTACTAATCACAACATAAACCCACTTTATCTTCTTTTCTTATATTTCAGTAATTCCAATAATTCCCAAAAATTCAATTTTAAATTAAATTAATAATTTTAAATTATAAATTATTAACAATTAAAAATATGGGTGTTACAACTCCCCTACTAAAAGAGTTTTCGTCCTCGAAGACATACTTGCTTAACAACTCGATAAGAGTCCTTCATCTAACTCTCTAGCTCCCATGTAACATCAACAATAGACTGACTTCTCAAAGAGCTTTGGAACTTCACTAAAGACGGGTTGGAACTCCTTCTTTAACCATGATAATTCATATGGAAAAGGTAACAAAGCAATCATACAATCGCTGAGCTAAAATTCACCATCGGAGTATTCAACAAATCAACGCCTAACTATCTCCATAATGACGAGATTGCCATCCACGGAACAAAAAACTTCATAAACTACCTTCCATAAAGACAAGGTTTCCATTCATCTAACAACAAATTTTCGATAAACCACATTCCATAAAGACAAGGTTGCCATTTATCTAATAATAAATCTCGATAAACTACCTTCCATAAAGACAAGGTTGTCATTCATCGTAATAACAAGCTCGATAAACTACCTTACCGGTTCTATTGATTGACAAGAATTTTGGTAAAACATTCGCTAAAAATATCTTGAAGTTTATTGAAGTAGCGATGTCACAATTATATTCGATGTAACTCACTATAGTGTAGAATTTTAGGAAGTCATTATTAACTGTGTTTCGATTAAGGAAGTCAGTAAAATGTCTTCAATAATATCTTTGGAGTTTTAATATCCTGTTTCGTGGAGAGAAGACATAAGGTGTCAAGACTTACGTAGTAAAGCAACCCTAGTTGTTGTTACTCTATTTAAAGGTCAGAATCCTTATTTTGCAGCTGGTCGCTCAGCTTAGAGAGTTTTTATTTTTATTTTGGTTGTTCATTGTTTTGGTTGTTAGTTGTCAATTGTGAGCCTCTCTGTCGCTTACTTGAGAATGACGTGTTTAAGTTGTTAGTTTTCAATCACCATAAGCTTTCCAAGCGTGATTTCTGGTTCAAGAGTATCTTCAATTTTTAGTTGTTTTAGTATTGCATTGTACCGAGGAAGTGAAGATTCTCATATTTAAGTGTGTATATTAGGTAGAGGTCACCGGTAGTTTGATTTAGAGATGTAAATGAAAGATTTATTTTTGAATTAATACTACTAATGTGTGTCATTGTTCTACCATCACTAAGATACAATATATCCATTGTATATATACCTCATGTAATCTCTTCCCTACAATAATGAAGATTCATTTAATAAATAAAAATTATATTATCATAATAAATTCATAGTATTGAAAGTATTTTATACTACTTATTATATTAATTTAAAATTTTAATTTATTTTTTAAATTGATTGTATTGAATAGAATTATATTAATATTTATTTATTTTTTGTTCAATATAATGGATTAATTATAAATATTGTGAGAGATTTAAATATCTATGAAATAAAATATTTTATAATAAAGGAAAACAAACGGTTTGATACTTAAAAATTGAGAAGTAATAATAGCATAATGAAATAAAATAAAGAAGTGATAATAGCATAATGAAATAAAATAAAATAAAATAAAATAAAATAAAGAAGTAATAATAGCATAATGAAATAAAATAAAATCAAATCAAATAAAGAAGTAATAATAGCATAATCAAATAAAATCAAATTAAGAAGTAATAATAACATAATGATATCAAATTAGTGAATATATTGTTGGAGTAAAAAGGTAGAGGGTTGTTATTAGGATTTTGATACAAGACGATGGGAGAAAAGAAGAAGCTTGGAGGTGAATCAAGGCTTCCATTTGAACTGGTTGAAGAAATCCTTTGTAGACTTCCTGTGTGATTCATTTTCGTCGCATCTGCAAGTCGTGGAATTCCCTTATCTCTCATGATTCTAATTTCGCCAAGAAACACCTCCGCTTGTCAACCCTACGCCAAGCCTCCCACCACCTTCCCACCCTAAACACAACTATCCTCAGATCCATACACCTAATTATGTCCAACTACAATCTCGTAAATATGACTGCTTGACGGCATCCTATGTTATAGTATGCGTGATGACTCTATAGCTATTTTGTTTAACCTTTTATTAAGAAATTTAAAATACTGCCTCAATTGAAATTTCCTCCACACCATGATATTATGTTATATACATTAGTGTATCATCGTTCCTTGATACTTATAAGGTTATTGCTCTTAATCCTCGTACCAGACAATTCAACAAACCAGTCAATAAACAAGTCCATGTTTATACTTTCGGTACAAATTATTGGACAAGGATTCAAGACTTTCCAACTCCTCACCAATTATTATTGGACAAAATTCAACACTCGAAACAGAGGCTTCAATATATGTGAGTGACTCTGTTAATTGGTTGACAAGAAGTCTAACAAATACTGGAACAAAAGTTGAAACTAAACGCTTCATTGTTTCTCTTGATTTGGGGAAAGAGTCCTATCAAAAGATTTCACTACCACCTCTATATGATGAACAATTCACAAATATCAACCCCTTTATTACCTTAGGGAGATTGAGGAATTGTTTATCCCTTCTTTTTGATTTTCACACTTTCGACGATTTTCCAACTTTTGCTTATATTTGGATTATGAAAGAATTTGGTAATGAAAAGTCTTGGACTAAATTGTTTTCTCTTCCTTACTTAAAAGAATGGGGTCCTTGTCGCTATATCAAGGTAATGCATATTTCAGAGGATGACCATCTGCTTATGCAGTTTGCTACACGGGGGAATCTTAAGTTGCTTGTTTATGATTCCATAAATAAGACTTTCAATTTTCCTGAATTTCTAAACAAGATCAATCCTGCTATGCAACCAGAAGTCTATGTTGACGGTTTGATATCACCTTTCTAGATGTTCTGCTCGTCACCTCGTGCCCTTGCTCCTCGTGTTTTGTTTTTATTTTATTTTATGCTTAGTCTAATTGCCAGACTTCATGGATTACTTTTAATTCTATGGAATATGCCTCTTGAGAAATTGCTATCTTATTTTCATTTATTTGTTAGTTAGAGGGTTGCTTTATCACCACTCATTACATTTTATATAGTTAACAATCATTTCAACAATGTTTATAAATTTCTCTTTACTATTCGCAATATTTGATAACTATTTTAGAGCTTTCCAGGTTTAGTGAGGAGAACTTGAAAGTTAGCAAAGATGATCCAAGAAAAGTGGTTCCGATAATGGCATAACTATTTTGTGCCAATAATCAGAATTAGATATAGAATTCAAACTATTATATGATAATTGACAGGCTCTGCATGGAAGGAGCTACTGAGTTGAGGCCATCATGGGCTGGGATGTTACACTCTATGGATGCTCAAATCTTCTGCCATTAACATTATTTGAATACTAGAGTGTTCAGCACTAACGTGTATGTGCGTGTCCCTTTTTATTTTAGGTTAAATACACTTTCCCCCGTAATGTTAGCGAGTTTAGGACTACCCCCTGTAAAAATATTTTTTGTAAACCCCCCCTTATGTTATGTAGATTCCTTCATAGAACCCCCTAATATCCAGGTGGCATGGAATCTAATAAGAGGTCCTACACTGGCATATTTTTAATTTTGTTAAAGTGATTATGTGTCATTTTACACTTTTAATTTCAAATACCCCTTAGAAAATTAGGGGTTAAACATAGCAGGAAGACGAAGACGAAATTTCCAGGGAAGACAAGACAAGAAGAAGAATGCAGGAACGTACAAACGAGAAAGATCAACGCAGTGAAGATTTAAGATGAACAACCTCAAATAATGGTAGAAGCGATCCAGCTCAGTGAAGTGTCCAAAGTCCGAGGTTAGTAAAATTTGAAGTTCATCAATGTCAGAGGGTAAATAGTTTTTAGATTTTGAATTATATTTGTTTATATATTTAACCTTTATAATGAAATGGGAACGGTATACATCTGTTGTCAATTTCGAATCGATTATGGACAATGAGCTTCAAGTCATTAACTCAGATTCTTCCAAGAAGCCATTTAAATTTGATCATGTCTTTAAGCCTGAAGATAACCAAGGTATATTTTACGAGTTACAACTTTGCTATTTTGTTGCATTAATGCTATTTTGTTTTCATTCTCAAAGCTGATCAAATATGTTCACTGTTATTTTATTTACACGCAGAGGCTGTTTTTCTAAACTAAACCTATTGCTACATCAGTATTGGATGGTTTTAATGTCTGTATATTTGCTTACGGACAAACTGGAACCGTAAACATTTACAATGGAGGGAACACCTGAAGAGAGGGGAGTCAACTAATAACACTTGAAGAATTATTTAAGATATCGGAAGAGAGAAAGGGTGTAATGAAGTATGCATGTTAGTATGCTGGAGGGTACAATGAGAAATTAAGAGATCTTTTGGTGGAAAATTTGCCCAGCCAAGAAGTGAGTTTTAATTTTTTGTACTCAAATTATATCACCCTTGTATTATTTAGTTCATTTATTTTAAATTTTAAAATAGACAGTCATTTTCATATGATCTTAATAAACAAAAAAGTCTGAGAATGCCGAAGAGAATGCTTTGTTGATAATGAGGCTGTGAGAAAGAAAACTATTATAGTTTAATTTCACAGTTCTAAGTATGATGTAGAATATAAATCTTTCTATTGGTTCTGCATTTGAAATGAATTTTCCTCTAAATAAATGTCCAACATGCATAAATTGTGTTCTATTGTTTTGGAGATATCACTGATGAGGAAAACAAATTTTAAACTTAAGATTGAGATAAAGCAATCTGTCAAGGAACTCAAGAAGTCCCAGGACTTGCTGAAACTCAGTGCATGGAACAGAAGATGTGTGGAATTGCTCAAGACTGGAAACAGAGTCAGATCTGTTGATCCACTTCTGCTAATGAGCAGAGCAGCTGTTCTCATTGGTATGCCTTGATTCTTACAGCCAGTTAGATATTTCAATTTATATTTTATTTTAATTTTCAAATACCTTAGTTAGATATTTCACCTTTGGCTAGTAGACTTGGCATGAAGTGAGCGTGTGGGAAAAACTGAAGCTGAGGGAGAAAGACTGAAGGAGTCTCAGTTCATTAACAAGTCTCTTTCGCACTTGGCGATGTTATTTCTGCACTTGCTTCCAAAGCAGCCCACATTCCTTACAGGTTAATTTTTTTTCATCCATCAATCACATACTTGTATAATGCTCCTTTATCCTATTAACACTTTGTATTTTCCATTTGAGGCAGAAACTCAAAGCTTACTCACATACTGCAGAGCTCTTTAGGTAAGATTTCATTTCAGCAATATGAAATTTATGATTCTTTTCAAGTGACCTTTCCTTTTGTGATTTGAAATGCAGTGCTGCAACTTCTGCTGTACTTAACTAATAAGATTTGACCTGGGACTGAAATGCAGGAGGAGATTGTAAACCTTAATGTTTGTCCAAGTTAGTCCAAGCTCAGCGGACTTAGGAGAGACACTATGTTCGCTAAATTTCGCCACTCGTGTCCGAGGAATCGAGAGTGGTCCTGCTCGCAAACAAGTAGATATCAGTGATCTGTTTAAGTTCAAGCAAATGGTAAGCTAAAGTGTAACTGCTTTTCAAAAGAATATTATCATGTTTCTTTTTCATTACAGAACCTCATAAATCTTTGTAATCAATAAAAGGCAGAAAAGGCCAAAATGATGATAAGGAAATAAAGAAACTACAGCAATCCTTGCAAACCGGTTTTCCACAAAAGAATTTACTTGTAAAAGCCTTCAGGAAAAGGTATAACCAATTATATTAGCTCCATTTGCCTCCTATAAGTGAAAATAATTTGTTTACTTTATACTCGTATCTTTATCATACTAATCAATTCTGAAATGATTTGACAGGTACGGGACCTTGAGAATCAGCTAGCAGAAGAAAGAAAACTAGACTAAAGCAAGAAAATAGATCACTTGCTTCTGTTTCAGCTCAACCACCAACGTATTTTAAACACAAAAACGTGACAGATAATAAACCACCATTGATTCCTTCAAACTCTAGAATGCCCCTCGAAGGATAACAAATTTCATCCCTATCCCATCTCCTAAAAGATCAAAGAGATACACAAACATTCATCAAATGAATGGAAAGGAAAATTCTATCGAAGAAATTCAATGACAGCAGACACTGAAGGCCTTGTAAGACCAAGAAGCAGGGCATCCATTGCCATGAGACCACCTGTACAATCAACAACGCAGATCATTAAACCAAGGAGGCGAGTTTCATTGCTACCTTCCATCCTGAACCAACATCTGAAATGACTACTGGGAAAGCAGTGTATCAGCAAAGCAGATCCTCAAGCCAAAGAGGCGAGTCTAGTGACAAACCAATTACCCTACCAGAAAATGAAGACATACCCACTTCAAAATGAGGGACTGATTATTATGTTTCTGCTATGTATTTTGTAATCCTTTGAAAACTCTTTGTAATGCCAACTGATCTTTGAAGACATGTATTTTGTAATCCTTTTGTAACAAACATATGCACTTACTGTGATGATCAATTCTAATGTATCAGTTTAACATTATTGGTGTGTATTGTCTATAAAACACAATGGCTAGTCTGTCACATTTTTTTCTTGTTTTTCATAAACCATGAATTCTGCAGAGAGCCATGGCTAGTCTGTGCACTAATCTTACAACAAAACCATGAATTCTGCAGGACCTAAAGAAAAAGCCAAAGTATTTAATTACATTCACCTTGAATTCTGCACTGAAAAAGTTTAACAGATAGACTACATTAATATATTTCAATTTATTTATATGTTTACTATGTCATATTTTCTTTAGAATTACTGACTATAAAATTGTTCTGTAGTTTTCTGATGATTTTGCCTTCATATTGTAAAAATGAATAGTGCTGTCAAAAGTTGCAAATCCTATTTGTGTTCGTGAAAAGCCAGGCAGCTCATCTAAACAAGACTTGATTGTTTGGGCTACAACCTGGGTTGCCAACAGTTACGTCAGAAATCAAGATAAAGTGTCGCAATCATGCCAAAACTCTAATGGTTAAGAATCGGTATGCAGTACAAGCTATATCAGAAGACACGGATGTGGGAGTAAAAAGTACCATCATTAAGATTGATGAACAGATTACATTTCATTGATGAACACATTACAAGTTCAACATTACATTGCTGAAAAACACTAATGACATAACAATTACATGACAGACTCATTAGACTAACTTAACCATAGCTGCTATCAACATCCATGACAGACCAATTACAAACATTAACCATAAATTTTTCCTCTTTTCCATTGCAATCTTTTTCTTCAGTTTTTCTAACTTGTTAAGCTTTCCGACTCTGCAATCTATCTCCTCAACAATCTCTTTAGCAAATTCAATCAAATAAGCCTTGTTGACTTCACATTGGCGGCATCCGGACGGATTGGTTTCTTTCACTGCAAACTCACTGACCAAATCATCCCACAAAAATAAACCGCACCCATTCTGCAATTTGAGACAAACACCACCAACAATTAATTTCGAAATCAAACTCAAAATAATAAAATGCTTCAAAATTGCTCACCATATAATTCCCATTTCCAAAATTTGACCGGGTTTTCAATTGACTTGAGACCCACAACTTCATGGTTTCATTGCATCCATATTTGGTAAGCTGTTTCAACTTCACTGTGGAAGATGCCTTGCTGCAAACCCATAACCCAGATGAAGGGACACGGATTAAGATGAGAGGGATGGATTTGGGTAGGGATGGATTTCACGAAGAGAGAGAGAGATGGATTTGGATAGGGATGGATTTCAATAAGAGAGAGGGATGGATTTGGAACCCAATTTCTAGTTTATGCCATGCCGAGACCTAATGAAGATTCACATGTAAATAAAAATTAAAAAGCCACGCCTGAAATAAAACCAAGATTCCATGCCACCTAGATATTAGGGGGTTCTATGAAGAATCTACATAACATAGGTATTGAAAAATAACTTACTGTAACCCTAAACTCGCTAACATTACAGGGTAAAGTGTATTTAACCCTTTATTTTAATAAGTGTTATGTTTTCTGCTGAATCTTTACCTGAATCACTCATGATGCTCAATTTGATACTTAGCACAATTTACCATTTTGTGGTTGCACTGCTTGATGATAGAAAAGCTGCATTACATCTTGTAATTATCAACTTCATTCATCGAGCATGAGTGTTGCTTTTAAAGCGAATGCATTAGCTTTTTTATGTCAAACATAGTCTTGAGCTTCCTTCACAGGAGAGCGTGGAACCAAACGAAATTCAGATCGAAGCTACTCTGTCAAAATTCTCCTGTCGCGGTAGCATTCCTAACCACCTCACTTCTTTGTTCTTCATCTTCTCGTTTTTCTTCATTTGTATTCATTGTTCCTTCCATCTTTTGTTGAAACAGAAGCTGTTGGAACGAATGTCCGTTGTATTTGGATTCAAATTTCAAACAATTAGTTCTTAATATAAAAGTTTGTCAAAGAAAGTCCGATGTATTTGATTTAAATTTTAAACCGAATGTATTAACTTTTTTCTTGACAAACATAGAGAGAGTATACTATTTTTAATTCTTTACCAAAATTTTCAATTATATTTTAATGCATCATGTCCATGTCCTACAATGCAGGAGTGGAAGTAAATGAGAAGCACTGGGTAAATGGCAAGCAGCAATTTCTGGGTAAGACTCGTTTATTTGTTTATACTAAAGAAAATTTTGTCAACAATTTGTTTTTTTTTAATGTTTAATTTTTAATTTTTTTACAGTATGTTGAATTAATTTGATAGTTATTATGAACTATATAATGAGTTTTCAAAATACTCATTTCTTAATGATCGAAGTCAACTGCATTTGCTTGTATATATATTTGGTGTAGGTTGCATCATAAGCTACCATATGTCATGTTCCCTCATGTATTAACTTGTGCAACAAGTAACTCTAATTAACTTTGTAAATAATTAACAACTTTGATTTCTTCTATAACCACTTATTTATATTATTTTAAATAATGGCAACCGAGACTTCCGTTTCAAGCATCAAAGAATAAAATGTTGTGTCAGACCACTACAAGAAAAGTTGGTATTTGTCAGGATTAGCTAGGTTAAACCCCAAACAAAAAAAGACGTTGTTAGGGATAAATCTCCTCGCTAAGTGAAAATTCTTTAAAAAAATATCAATTATGTGGGGTATCCCCTCGCAAATAGTGAAGATGAAATTTTTGAATTTTGAAATGTTAAATTGCGAGGGGCTACCTCTAAGGGGAAAAATAACGTCAAAAGTTAAGGTATTTAGCGACGGGCTACCCCTAGACAATTGTAATGTGTAAATTAAGTAGGGTATCCCCCACACTACCCAGACAACTTTATGTCTAATCACCCGCAGTGCGATCATACAGTCCGCAATTACTAAAGTCATATTTCCGAGGCACCGCTAAATATTCCTGCTTTTTTCGAGGGGATGCCGCCAATTGCACGCCCATTAATAATAAACAGAAAATAAATTAGACATATAACCGAAACAATTTATAGTCTTATTTTTAAGGTATCAGTGACAAATCTTAGAGAAAAGCTTCAATCAACCACTGTAATTTTTCATCAAAGGTACAATTTGAGATTTTTCATTTTTTTTTTGCACATAAATGTTTAAAGAGTAGGTTTGATATATATTTGTTTTGTAATATTAAGTTATAAAATATTTAAATAAAATTATGTCTAAAATTTATAAAAATACTCAATGTATAAAAATAATATATATAAATTTAAAATATTATTTATAATTAATTTTAAAAAAAATCAATATTTATTAGAATATATATATATAAAAAACAATATATATAATTTTCATATATGTTATTTTTTTAAATGTGTTTGAATTTTTTGGAATAGGTATAATTGTTTAAATAATTTTATTTTTAAAATAATATGTAGATAGAGTATGTATAATTTTATTGAAACGTGTATACATATTTTCTAAAAATATATGTTTTTATGATAAATAGTATATATATTTGAAATATGTAAATGTGTATGAGTAAATTAGTAAATAATTTTTTGAAATATGTAAATGTTTATGAATAAATTAGTAAGCAGAATTTTTTTGAAATATGTATAATATTTAAAAATTATAGGACTAAATTTTTTTTCAATAAAGAGATAAATACGTATAATGTTTATATAGTGTATACATAATTTTTTAGAAATGAGACATAATTTTTTAAAATATGTATAGTGTTCAAAAACTATAGGACTAAACATAATTTTTTGAAATACTTCTAAAAGTTATAATTTTTTATATAAATAGTATACTTATTACTTAAATAAATACTTTATATAATTTTAAATTGAAAGAAGATAATTTATGTTTTGGATTAAAAATATATGTTTATGACAAAAAGAATTTGTTTGGCACTAAATATGTTTAATACAATAAATTATATGTTTATGACTACAAAATAGATGTATATAAAAACATCATTGTATTTTTAGAAAACAATCAAGTAATTGTACAATATCTTGTAAAAATATATGTAGAAATATAAGGTACATACATTGTAAAAATATAAGGTATGACGTTATAAAAATATATGTTTATAAGGTATGACATTATAAAAATATATGTTTAATTAGAGTATGGATATTTAGGATAATTGTAGTAAATATGATTTATTTTTAGAGTAATATGGTAGTATCGAAAATTTAAAATTTTGTCCATAGAACACCCCTCATTTTATTTTAATAAAATTAAATATGAATACGTGTAGTATGAATATCATCAATTACGTAGTGGATGTACGATAGAACATTTCCTAGAAGGCGAGCTTAAACCGCAATTTAAGGGAAGGAGTTGATGCGCTTCGCGACAGCGCTTGCTCAAGATTGTTGTCGAGTAGAGGGTGGGTCGACGTCCGTGTTTAAAAAGTGGTTGCAAAATATAATGAGTGACCTAGTGAAGTGAAACGCCACTGAGAAACTGGGTTTTAGACCAAATTATCGGGTTCGACATCTAAAGGGAGAAAATGCGGAGATGAATAAAGAGGCTTTTGCAATCAAACACGTATTGGATCGATACAAACAGAGATGCTCCAAGTAGTCCATCGTGACGCGCAATATCAGAACAATTTAATTTAGTTGAGGATACGGTCAAGGACGATTAGGGTGAATGTGGTTATGATGAACTCAAGACTTTGACGCAGTAAGAGCCCCGAATGAGAAAGCGTGAAGGTTTAACTAGTCGAAAGAAATAAATGTACCATTGTTTGAGGGATCTTTGACTCCGTGTTATCAATGTGTGTGAGTATGGCAAAGAAAGTCAAATTGAATGTTCCGTGATCAATGTTTGAATTCTTCATGAAAGTATGATGTTAGACGCGACTCGTTAAGGAAAACAAGTTACGATGCAAAAGGATCGGACGGTCGACTGGGTAAAAAAGGATCGATTGTTGCATGGAGGTTGCATGTTATTTTATGACAACGAAGTTCGAACTAATGATGGATTTTGAGGAATGTGGTGTTTGCATAGTCCGAGGTATTTAGTCCCAATAAAGGAGTTGATCGAAGCAAAACGAGTTGCGTGAAGTCCATGTTCTATTTACCAACAATACATAGGTTGCAAAGAATGTCAGATCAACGCACAACGCAAGCCAAATGATATGGTACCATACAAACAAAACTAGTTTTGGCATGATGCGACATCCATATGATCATGAGGCATGGAAACACTTTGATAGAGTTCATCCCGATTTGGCAAAGCAGAACCCGTGAATGTAAGACTTGATTATGCTCCGATGGTTTCACTCCTATAATTTATCGCGAAATGCCATTCTTGTTTCGCTATTGTTACCCCGCACAATCTCCTCCTAAGATGTGCATGATGAAACCTTACATGTTTTTGATGCATAATCTGTGACCATCGAGTCCAAAGGCGAATAGATGTTTATTTGCAACCTTTAATTGATGATATCAAGAGGTTATGATGTGTCCTCAAACAAAACTTTATGCAAGTTTCTTTGATGTGGACTATTAACGACTCTCTTGCATATGGCATGTTGTCGGATGGTACACATGGCAAAATAGGATATCCACATTGTCATGGATCAATCAAAATCATTTACTTTAGAAAAAAGGTGGGAAAGTTTGGTTGACTATCATCGTAGGTTCTTACCTATAAACCATGAATTTAGAAGAAATAAGAATGCTTTTAGAAAAGGCAAAAAGTAACAAATATAACTCCTCTAAGGTTATCGATCAGTATGGAATGTTGTCTGACCAGACCACCAAATTCATATAATGGTGAAGCGCACAAAATTCAAGGATACGGGTTTTACACAATTGGACAAAAGAAGTATTTTTGGGACCTCCCATATTGGAAGGATAATTTACGCGACATAATCTTGACGGATGCATCGAGAAGAACTTTTGATAATGTTTTTAACATGTTGATGGATAATGAGAAGACGAAAGATAATGAGAAGCCGCTAATGTGACTTAGAACTTTGTGTAATCGAAAAGAATTGGAGTTGAAACCTCACTAAATGGAAAATTATTAAAACCCAAGACTTGTTACACTCTAACTCCCCAAGAAGCAAATATATGTCGGGTTAACCGATTCGAGGATGCCCGATGGTTATTCTTCTAACTTCGGCAAGATGTATCGATCAGAAAGATGCATGGAATGAAGAGTCACGATTGTCATGTTTTCATGGAACGATTGGTTCCAATTGCATCTAGTTCACCGCCCAAGAATGTACTTAATCCACTAACTAAAATCACCAATTTTAGAGATATTTGTGTGTCAACCTTAAGAGTGGATTTATATCATTAAATCTAATCCTCACTCGCGTTGGAGCAAATATTTCCGCTAGGTTTTGATTCTATGAGCATCTCCCGCATCTTGCTTATGAAGCTTTTCTAGGTGGACATGTTCAATATAGATGGATGTACCCATTTGAACGATTTACGGTGACTCAAAGCAATGAAAAATAAGGTAAAGAGTCGAGGGATTAATTTGTGCACATTATTTACATCGCGAAACATCACATTTTGCCCTCATTTCAATCACATGATGTTGATCTAAGAATCATAAGGAACGATGTTCACTTCAAGGAAAGAAGTCAATTCACCTTATCCGGACGCCTTGTGGCGTCCTCGTGGAAGAATGAGCATTGGTTTTCTCAAAAGAAATGTAATCGCTCATGTTTACGTTTTGATTAACCGCATCAAGCCAAACCATATCTTGAGTAAGTATATTTAATTAAGTATATATGTTTTTGGTTAACACTTAAAACCTTCAGAACCTATTTTTTTTTTCTTCAATAGGCATTTAGTACTACTTACTATCAAAGCACGGTGAACAACCACCGATCGTTACACACATGCCTATTTTCCAAAGATGGTTCAAGCAACAATTGTCATGTATTGTTGCACCAAGTCCTGAACAAATACATTTGAGAAGTTTGTCTCAGAGGCCCTCGGCAACGTGTGAATGAATGGAATACATACTTTGCAACGTTACAAATTTCACACTAAGATATGGAGCAAAGGGAAAGAAACCAAATAAGTATAGTCGTTAAAGGAGTTACAGAGGGTGGTGAAGACGACTTCTATGGGTGATCACCATATTTACGAGTTGGTATATATTATATGGACTCGGAAAATAAAGTTGTTTTGTGTTTATTGTGATCGGTATGATACATCTTGCAGGAACAAAATTGATAAAAAATATAACACATATAACACCGTTGAGGTTCGAATGGATAGAAAGTACAAAGAGTATGATCCTTTCATAATGGCACATAATGTTAGACAAGTTTATTATGTACCTTATCCTCAATTACCCCTATGTAAACGAGGATGGTGTGTTGTAATCAAGACAAACCTAATGGGTCACATCAGACCGACGGGTAATGGAAGATGTTGCATACTAAGATGATGAGATTTCACCGCATGAGGTAATTGAAATTGAGGATTACAAGTTTGTGGATATCGTTGTCGTGGGTCAATGTTGTTGCAACTATCTTGACATCAACAAATATCGTGGAAGAAGAGCATGAAGAGCTCGCTCAAGAAAATAATTTACTCGATGAAGATAATGATGGTTATGATGTTGAATAACTTGAATATGTATTGTAATAAGATTGTGTAATATTATCTTTCAATATATATATATATATATATATATTAACTTGGTAATATTATCTTTTATTCATGGTTATTGCTTTTCTTTCAAAATAGAAAAATGCCACCCAAGAGTTCTATACAAGAGTAAGAGTAGGTGCTCACAAGAGGTTCATTAGAGAGAGGTCTCGATTCTCGTTTTTATTTCTATGCCATCGAGTCAAGTGGCTAATCCTTCTCCACATTCTACCCCGCCCTATGCATCTTATTCCACCTCTTATGCACCCCACTTCACCCATGTCCAGATATTTCATCTGGTTACTATCTACACCTCTTGGATAAATTCGATATTCCCACCCATATCCCCAATAGGTTTTATTAGTCCTGATACACACCATATGTTCCCATGGACCTAACTTATATTATCATATATGCCATTCATGTGCAATGAGCGGACCCAACATGACTCAATCATTACCCATTCATATGAGCAGTGGATCTAGTGCCGCACTCCATGCCTTTTAAGGATGTTTCTCAAGATACAGTGTTAATTAGTGTTCATGAAAATATCGTTGCCTGGAGATACCAAGACTGATGAAAACAAGGAGGGAGCGATCTTGAAAAAAAATGATCAAGAAAATTAAATACCCGCAATTTGTTATCCGGCCCGATTCTAGATCGTGTTGTTTATATATGTTTTATATTATATTTAAAATTTGAATTTTATTTAGTTAATTCTAACACGATTTTTTGGTGTTTAGGATCTTGCCCTTTACATCAGCAAAGATCGATCATCACATCCATTATTAAAGAGAAGTATACAAAATTTTAATAATTTTAAAGCTATAGATGATGATGAAAGACTATATTGGTTTAGGCATTTGGTTATAATTGACTTATTTGACATTTTCTTTATATTTTTGAAATATTAATCATCATTATATTTTATTGCATGTTTTTGAATTCATACAACAATGGAGGAGCAATGTATTTGGGATGTTAGACGATAGGTTTAATTAAAGAAAAATTTTAACTCAAAATGTGGTGCTCGATTTTCCTCGACACCATGAGAAATGTCGATCAAATGGGAGAAACAAGAATGTCCACTTTGGATAAGTCCAAATATATTTGAGCACTTATTGCCCATGGAATTCTAAAGAATTTAAGGAAATATCTAAAAGGCAAAGAAAATAGATATCCAAGTGGTGGTTCAACCACGCAGTGATAGTATTAGTAGTCTTAAGTTGCATGATAATGATGGTACGAATTTATTTATTTTTAATTAATTTATCATTTTGATTCTATAAATAATTAATTATTTTTCACTTTTTAAATTAGCACGAGGAGTCAGAACCACTTCTTAATGAGCTCCATTTGGAGACTCATCTCAAGAGAAATGGAGACTTTATCTAATCGCTAAGAAACAACTAAGTAAGTTTTTCTTATATTAAAAATATTGTATTTATTTCTTTATATGTATCTAACTTATTCTAATCATTATAATATTTATTTATTTTTATAGGAGGAGTTTGATAGATAATTGCTATAAAGTTATCGTATCATTCTAATTAGTCGAACCACAATCGTGATATCCTGTTGATCCTAGTTTGACTTTTAGCACATGGTATGATATTGCGGTGGAAAGAAGAAAATGGGAGAGTGTATCGTCGAGGTCGCGCAAAACTATCAAGTGGCGTGATAGGTGTTTTAATGAGACTCATTGATGGTGAAGGAACATCAACCTAACCTATCTTAATCAATAAATGCTTGAAACTGTGAGAAATTTGGCTAATTTTCGAGGCAAGACAACAAGTTGCAATAAATGCGTAAATTGAAGAGATGAAGAAAACAATTACGTATGCAACAAGAAATTCAAAGAAGAGAAATTGAGTTGCGGGAAGAAATAAGGAGGCAAGGTATATCAAGAAGCAAGCGGATTGCAAATGGGTTCTAAGATTGATCAATTTTTGCTTCACAAAATTGTGGTGGATTGGAGGAACCAATGATAATGAAGGAGTTGTTAAATAAATAGCAAGGAGAACAAAATGAAGAATAATAGCATAATTAGGTTGAATATGTAAAGATTTTTAATTTGTATGGAATATTATTTTAAGTATTTTGAACTTAAAACTTTCATTGTAATTTTGATGAATTTTATTTATGTTTTAAATTTATATTATTATATATATTTATATTATTATATAAATATATAAATATATAAATTATATTATTATATAAATTTATAAAGTTTATATTAATTATATTAATTATTATATTATTATTATTTGTTTTCATTTTGGTCAAATTTTTATTTTTAAAATTGTTTTGTAATTTGCCACGGGATAAAATCTCGTGAATGTTATAATTATTATGAAATTAGCGGGGATAATCCTCTGTAAATAATCAGGATATTGTGTACTAAACTATACACCTAGCTCGCTAACCTCACCTATGTCCTAAGTCGCATGTATAATTCACAATTAGCGAGGATTATCCTTGGATAAATGGCTTACATGTTTCGCCGTAAATTGTGTTATGACCACGTGTTTTGTTAGGGTGTTGTCCCTCGCAAATTATATATTTGTGAGAGATTTTGACATTTGTGAGGGTTTATTCTATTATTGTGGTGATATCAATCTTGTTCACTAAAATTGGTAGAAATTCATCATTGATTTGGTGGATTTCATAAAATGTAGCTTTTCATCACAATCTTGCAAGAATAGTTCACCTCATCTATTTATGAGATAGAATGCAATGTTAGGTTATAGAAAGTTTAGGTTGAGTTGTGAGAGGTTTGGTTAAAATTGAATGAGATATGAAAATGTTGCAGGTTCATATAGATTATGATGACTTGATGACTTGTTTAATTGATTCAAACAAATAAAGATCCCTATTTGAATTCGTGAATTGATTAAAGGAGCTTGATGAGTCGATTCATCTAGCTCAGAATTTGCCAAAAGTGATGTTTTTATGCTAGTAACACTAATTCCTCGATATCTTAATCATGGTGATTTCCACCATTCATCTAGCTCAAGATTTGCCTAAAACTACTGATTTTATGCTAGTAACACTAATTCCTCAATATCTTGATCAACAGATTCCTACCATTCATATAGCTCAATTTGCCTAAAGTGTTGTTTTCGGTGAACTAATTGCTTAAAATATATTTTTTTATTTCACCTAACCAAGGACAAAGTAACTGAACGACATCAACAAATTGCTCCCGCGACACAAAATCAGCTGCAGCACAAAATCACAAGCTACCCGAATATATAATGGCAGAGTGTATCTCGTGTCTTCTTCTGCAAACTTTAGTTTAATTCGATGTGTCTCTGTTAGAATTAAATCTCTTGTTCAAAGCTCAATCTTCTGTAAGTTGCACCTTACTTGATCTTATCCCTATGGTTGGAAATTCATTCCATGTGAAAGGCGCACAGAACCAGACTTTTATCTGACAGAGAAACACAACATTGCTTTTAGTCTCAATTGCTCCTAAGCATACATTGCAACTCACTTTTTTGAATCCGGCAGGCGATCCATCTCCCGAGATTGTTTTGACTTTTGGAGCTAAAAATAGAACATTGGGTTTGGGTTTGCGGCTGCTGATAATGTCCCAATCTGGTTGTGATGCATGAAATCGTTGGGTGGGGAGTTTCCAAGAATTCCATGTGGAGCCATGAATATGCAGAGTTTATTAAAAAAAGGTAATCCCAAAAATAACCCTATAAAGAAAATAAAAAAAACATATATTTCATCCCTGTAATTTGATGATTCATTCATTTTCAATTCTTTAGTAGATCTGATGAACAAAATCAGGAACATGATGCTGACGTGGTGATTTTTTAAATTTTTTTTTAATACACATGACCATTTGGATAATAGTAACGGTTTTTACCGCTTAACTATTTATTTTTCTTGTCTAATGAATTGGATCAAAACCTATATATTACATAGGTTACATGAGTATTATTCAACTTTTAGTATAATATATTTACAAATTAATTGAATGTTCAAATATAATTTAGTATATTAAAATAAATTACTAATAAATGTATATATATATCAATATCATCAAATGATAACTTATCATAAAATTAATTTAAATATTTTATTAAAAGTTCTATTATTTGATACGACAACATATTGTCATTTTATTATTGTTTTATTGCCAATGAAATTAATTTCAACTAATTTATCTAAGGGTTAATACATATTTTCCGCCATAAGGTCTCTTTTGGAAGAAAAACAACCCAAAAAACTTGTATGGATTCCTCAACATTTTGAAAATGTTTGTTTTAAACCTTGCCACCACATCACTAAAATGATGATGTGGCAAATTTTATTTAGTTTAATTTAAAAGATATGCATGTGTAAAGTGGCTCATGGAAAGACAAAATTGCTCTCTTGAAAAACAATCAATTTAACCTAGTTTGCCATCGTGCCTTAACATTTCTTCGAATCGATTTCTTCTTCCCAAATTGCCCTAATCATAGTTCATCTCTTTCCTGCTTTCTTCTTCAATTTCCATAATCATAGTTCAACTTTCTTTCTTCTTCTAATCCCTAAAACAATGAGTTTCCCAATTTGTTCTAATTCCGATTTCTTCAAACGAATAACTCAAAATGCGGTCATAATATGTCCATGAAGATGTTTGTTTCAAAATCGGTTGCAAATCCGGCAAAAGTAATTCGAAGTGTAAGTTTGGGGTAAGGAAGATGATTGTAACTTATTCCATCGATGATGAGCTGTGGAAAGAGAAACAACATACTGACGGAGAAGTCATAGAGTTGATGAGTAAAATGGAGAAATATTTTTTGAAGAAGATGGAAGATATGAAGAAAAAGGTTGATTTACTTAAGGAAGGAGATGAATTTTGTGATTATTAGTTGTCATATAATGCTTTTCTTTTTCTTCATAAAATAGATAGGTTCATAGTGTTTAATGGGTCTTCTTGGATCTTGTAATTTTGTTTATTGTACAATTGTAACGTTTTTTTGAGTGAATGAAGTTATTGTGTTTGTATATTGTGTTTATTAATAATTAAAGAGTTATCGTTTTGTACAATTGTATTGTGATAATAAGGTTATTGATTAGACATTCTGTGGTAAAATAGAACATTCTCAGAATAGTTTAGAACATTCCGTGTAAGGTTATTGTACAATTAGGTATGTTGTGTAGATAGTTTAGAACATGATAAATAAACATTATGCGCTTACAACAGTTTTGAACATTAGCATTCGATTAGGCATGTATTTCATAAACATTATAAATAAACCTTGATCATAACATATCATAATAGTTTTGAACAACATTACAACCAAACTTAGAAGTCAAGAAAGTTGGCCTTACAAAACAAGTTACAAAATGGCACATTATGTGCTTACAAAATGGTAGATAATATCATATCTAGTATCATAGCAGTCAATCTCCTTAACAAAAGATGGCACATTATGTGCTTACAAATGACAAAGGGACAAACAAACTACTAATTCATTATCCTTGCAATGTTCACCCATTTTTCCGATGCATCATCAACACAAAGGTGCATCCGGGTTGAACCAGCCCACCAATTCTTTTTGATTCCTAACCATTTTCAACCTCTCACCGTGACCTTCTTATCATATTTTGATTAGGCTTATTAGCGTGGGGATCTTTTTTTCTTAGTAGTAGTTTTGGCAAATTTCGATGCAACAGTAAATAATACACTCGATTTGACTTTGCCCGCCT
>CM038795.1:283279-338196 GCA_021764765.1 Vicia sativa
ATGAGTCTTTGACAACCTGTGTTCCGTTATCAAAACTATAACTTGAGGTAGCCCAAACCCAAATGATGCTTCTCCGAAAACGAACCCGATCTGCTGAGATCCGAGATCTGACCTCGCCTCACCCATTTAGTAAAATAATCTCACTACGATCAAAACTTCAATTGTCCGGAGCCACTGGGCCCCAGAGATGTCATTTTGATAAAAAGGCCACGGGACCGAGCAGTGTACAAAACTCGGTTTGGAGTATGGATAGCGAGGCAAACATCCGGCATTTTGTACATCGAGTCACATACTCTTGACAATCCTTTGTTAAAGTAGGCCCGTTAGTACCGGCCCCATAAGATCCGACACTAGGCTCTACCTCCACCATGATTTCCTGGCCCTCATGCACTTCCTTCATAACTCACGACGCCCTCCTCCGACACCTGTTGCGGCATGGTGTTGCGTCCCAACCATATAGTTTCCCCGACTCCATTACGAACCGGATGAAATTTTCTGATGCGTTTAGCTTTCTCTTCATCCATGAGCAATATGTCTTGTTGTAGAAAAGCGGATGATCGGCCTCGTCCACCGTCGTTGTCCCGTAAACCATCAAGGTTCTTCCTTCGATACTAGGCACGGAAGTATTTCACGGATGACCGATTGTTTATCCCGGAATCCTAGAGCGGCCAACGGATAGAAGGTCGGCTGGGTACTTCCCGGCCACATGACGTATCAGCGCCTCAATCGTGGGCTCAACACAAGGCTTGTTTCAAATATCTCTCGAGTAGCGTCTTTTACGAAGTAGTCAGTCACTTGTCCGCCACTAAGCATGAATCGGTGCGGACTAGCAAATGTCACTCACGACCTCAGGAGCCTAGACCCGCCAATGAGGCTTAGTATTACCTTGGTTGACTGCTTGTGGAGAATCCAAAGCATAAAGTATTCAAGAACTATCTCTGGACCTTTTACACTACCCCGCTGCCTTGAGGTTAGAGGCCGTCGGCCAGATCAGAACCCACCCTTGGTAGAATCCTTTCCGTGGGGAGGTTAGTTCGATCATGAAGTCGGCTAAAGGCTGGATTTAATCTTTGAATGCGTGAAGGCGATTCATACTCGGATAGCTCCACGGCCCAAGAGACCATCCTCCTGCCCAATCCGGCTTCTTGACACTTGTTTTAAAGGATAATTAGTCTTTACAGGCAGAGATGTCCAAAATAATGTCGGAGTTTCGAGGGCGATCGTCCTGGCCCAACGCCAATTTCTCTATCTTCGATGTCTGGTTTCGCTCCTTTCAACACCTTGCTTACAAAAGTACGCTCTCCCTCTCAGAGCATATCTTGGACCATTTGGTGGATCGCCCTCGAGACCTTTGCCGGTACGAGTATCAGCTGGGAGCCTTCTTTGGGTCCGACTAACACCCCGAGGTGTGATAATGTCAGCTTTATCATGAATACTTCTTCGTGCTTAGTCCATTCAAGCGGGCTCTCTTTTTAATTCTTGTAGAAAAGTGAATAGATTATCACTGCACAAGACAAGAAGCGAGACAACGCGGCCAAGCGGCCGGTTAGTTCTTCTCCCGGATCGAGTCGGGCCGCATGTCGATGATCGCTGGCATTTATCTGGATTGGCCTCAATCGCGGATTTGTGAGCATGAAACCGGGGAACTTTCCAGCTGAACTCAAGAACGTACACTTGTCGGGTTCAGCATATTGAACTTTCTTAATGCCATGATGTCTCACGATGTCGATGACATGATCGCCTGTCCGGTTTTGATCACCGTATCGAAGTACACCTCGATATTCTACTGCGTCGGGGGACACCATATCCATCGATCTTTGGTAGATCTACCGTATTCTTAATCCAATGGCATAACCACCTTAATAAATTCTTCCTTTACATCATGAAGGCGGTTTGGGCCAGCATCGGTAAGGTTCATTCGGATCTCGTTGTACCGAATATGCATCCAAAAACTCGGGAGGCGGAAAGCGGAGGAACTATCAATCAGCGATCAATGTGAGGAAGAGGATAGGGATCCTTCGGGTATGCTGTTAGGTCGGTTGAAGTCTACACATCCTCCATTTGCCATTCTTCTTCTTTACCATAACAACGGTCGACGGTAAGTTGGATATGCACCTCTAACGAAACCATTTAACAATTTTCCCACTTCCTCCGAGGCATTTGTCCTCTTTCTTCTCCCATCTTCCTTCCTCTGTGACCTTTGGTTTGATCCGGGGTCGATGGATAAATGATGGCACATGATCTACGGGTGATACCAGCATATCCCGATGGCTTCGAGCAAAGAGATCCGAGTTTTGCCTCGACACCGGACTATTTGGTCTCCTCCTCGCCGTCAATTGAGTTCGAGATGGGTAATTTGTGAAGGCAACGGCCCGATGGACTTCTTTGACCTCCTCGAAGGGAAAGTCCTTCCTCACGTTAAGTCTTGGATCGATAAACCATACCGACTTCGTGCTTTGGAGAAGCCTCGGACAGTCTGACTTTTCTTGGCTTTCAAACTATCTTTATAGCATTTCAAGGCAGCCCCGGTCACCTGGACCCGACTCGTCAAATTACCGAAGTGCCATCTAGTTAGGGCAGTGTAATAATCTGCCTCCAGTGCATTGAGCGAAGGTCTCCCAATGATGATGTTGTAGGGTGACGCGTTAACCACGGATACCTAACACGAGCGACTTTGGAATTTTCTTCCTCTCCAAGGTAGTCGGTAGCAGAGTACCCGGGACGACATGTACCTTTCCGTAGGGGACAAGCGAGTGTCCGGAGGCAATTCATTTGGCTCGAACCCCGTTTCCTTTGAAGGCCTCCCAATAAAGGACATCCGCCGAGCTTCCGGATGTGATCAAAACCGCTTGACACTAATCCTGGATTTGTACTTCAATCACCATGGGATCATTCTCGTATGGAACTATAGCATCTTCATCGAAAAGGTTATCACTCGGAATAATTTTAAGGTTCCCGATCTGAAGCCACAGGCGGAGCCACGAGCATACCTTTCACGGCGGTGGTGGAGCCACCTCTGCGAAGCCCCGGAGATGGTGTTGAGAGTGTCTGGTCGATCTTGCTTCCTTTACCTTCCACACCTTGCCCTTTTTCTTAGGCCAGGAATCGGCCGAGTCCGTTTGAGGATGAGTCTCGCTTCTTGGATCTCCCGGGATCTTCCTTTACGTATGTTGACGGCTTTCCTCTAGATTAATTTCTCAATTTCTCTTAATAGCTGTATACAAGCTTACATGGTGTGCCCTTCCAGACGATGGAACTCACACCATGCTTAGGATCACTTCTAAGGAGTGTGTTGTCCACTCTGTAAGGTGGGGTGGCAGCTTGGTGATGGATGTCAGGATATCCTCCTTAAAGTTAGAGGTGTGAGCGTCTCCCTTGGGCCAAAAGCCAGCCGGGAGCGATGGTGGCGGCGGTCCGAGGCCGATCCGTGGCGAGTGCATCTCGGGCGGGCTCGCTCGTCGCGTCGATCCTTTGTCTTTAGAATCCCGCTACGTTTCTCCATGTTACTTTCCTCTCCTTTTACGTAGCATTCGGCCGAGTAATGATCTCGTCCATGCTCTTGGCGGGCTTTTTGGGCCAAAGACTCATTGAACTGTCCGCTTTTAGGCGTCTTTGAGCCGGCTACAAATATCTCACGATTAGGGTGCGAGACCTTGATAGTCTCTTATTAAATCGGCCATGAAATCTCGGAGTGTCTCGGAGAGGCGTTGCTTTACGTTGAAAAGGAGGTGTTGGCCACCTTGGGTGTCTCGATTAATTTAGCTAGCGGATAATCTTTGGTTTGAAATCTTGATAGCTACTACTGGACACGAGGCAGCCCGTATACGGTAGTGATTCTCTAAAGGTGCCGCCATCGGCTTGCACTTAAGGAATCGGTTGCTCAGTAGGTGCCATTGTGTTGTTGACCGCTATAATATGCTCTTGGATCACTCTTTGCCATCATACGATGCGAGCAGGGGGTTTGAGTTATCGGGCACGGCATCCTCCCGATTGCACAGGACAAAGGTGTGGCTCAAAAGTTCTCCTTCCGTTTCTTACCGTCGTCCAAACTCTTCATTGAAGAGCTTGAACATTATCTTGTAAAGTTTCGTTATCTTTGGTAGGTCATCGATCATAGCCAAGAATCGGGTTGAATCCAGGATCCGGGTTGGTGGTAATTGAGGCTTGAGACATTGTCGTCAAAGTAGCATTAGTATGTTTGTGCGGCTGGGATTGATTTCACCGAGGCCCCGGTGGGCTTAATGTTCTTGCGGAAAAGCACGATTAAAGATATTGTTTAGGAGTTTGGAGCTTTCATTGTCTATCGTCGAGCTATTATATCATCCTTTAATCTATCTCTTATGGCAACTCATTAACCATGAAGGCGAGGAGTTGGCCGTTGACAATGTAATCATTCACTAGTAACGTCCTCATAAAGATTCTAGAACTCTTCATCTTCATAACGCTTTCGACCATTCCTACTAGAGTAATTGCCGAGCTACATTTCGGGCCAAATCGTTTCGTGTCTCCCGAGATCCGTCGGACTCGGATCTCCTCTCACGATGGTGAGACCTATCCCGGATCCTTGCATCCGGTCCGTCGGTGATTTTTGGATGTATCACATGGGTTATAAAGTTTGAGGCCGACACTGCTGACCAACCACAAGATTAATAAGTTTATTTTGCGTAATTTTCTCTTGGATAATTAATGGATGCAAGTCTTTGAAGTTTTAATGAGTAACCATAAAAGTACCTTTATTAAAAGGAAAATAGAATCCAATAAAAAGGCGAGCATTAGTAATATATAAACATTGAACCTGAATCGGGTGTTACTCCAACTAAAGGAAATGGGTGTTCATTAATTAAGACCAAATATTTACAAATAAATAAAATGAAATCTTGTTGTAATTGTCTCGAAGACATTACGATATCGAACATAAAACCAACAATTTTGAAACCTAACAATAGCATTGCTCGAAAGGATGCATGTAACATACTCGGTTATGTTAAAATGCAATACCTATCTATTCATAATATAGGATTCTAAAATCAGTTCTAAAATGCAATACTATCATGCATTGCTCATGTTATTCTAAAATCGTGCATAAACTCAAGTACAACGAAAAGAGTGTCTGGGTGAAAGACTCGGGCGATTGTGTATGGTGCTTAGCATAACAAAAATCACAAAATGACTTACCAATGATGCTTGATTAACGTGGTAGCGGTTGTGTATGTGTGTGCGACTCGATTTGAACAAGATGTGTGATCCTGTGTGAAGAGAATAGTGGGTGATGACGTGCAGGAGGGGCGGAAGGAGGGCGAGCGGAGGACGGGCGGAGGAGGGAGGAGGGGACGGAGGGAGGCCCGAAAGATGATCAACTTGACTCGCAGGGCTAACGAAGGGAGTTTGTTTGTTTCGAATGAGATTACGATTAACAATTTAGGGGTTAGAAATTATTTAACTAACCAAAGGCAGCGCTTTCAAAATGCTCTTCAAAAATTACCTTTAGCACCCACTCTTTGACAGCTTTTAAGAATTAAACAAAAGCGCCTTTAAACACCCCCTTTAGGTAGCTTTAAGTTACACCTTTAGCGGCGCTTTAAAGCTATTGTCTAAAGCTACCCTTTAGTGGCGCTTTTATTAATTTTTAATTTTTCTAAAACCATAGCGGTAACAGGAAAAAAGTGCCTTTGATAAGGCCTTTAGCGACACTTTTAATAAGCTGTAAAAGCATTTAATTTGTTATTTATTTTTGGATACCTATAGCGTAGCTGGCATAATACGTTTATGTAGTCTTGCCAAAACTCATTTTTGGCGTAATGACTTCTCTTTGAAGAATTCCTCGAGCTACTCATCTGTTTTATGTCTTGCTATCAAACCATCAACATCGTGTTTCAACTTGAACCGCAGACTCACTTGATAGCTTTTATATATGTTGGTAATTGACTAACTCCATGTGTTGTTTCTTTCGATTGCTCTAACTCTTGACCATAGATAACTTCCACTTGTTACTCTTCAAAGCTTACATATAGTTGATTTGTCCGAACATTACAAGTAAAGCAAAATGAATAATTCTCCATCCGGTGTTACTTCATTATCACCGATTTTCTAATCCCAAAGTCTTGTTGGAGGAACTCTAGTTCGTTGAGATCATGACTTGGTTGAGCCACCTCTTCGACTTGGACATTATGCGGAATATCATCATTTGCTTCATCTTTGACTTCGTTATTCGATAATTCATTAAACTTGACCCATCGATTTCTTTGTCAAAATCGAGCTCATCGGTGGCTTGTTATTTGAATTACTATAATTCCAATCCCGAAGAATTTTCATCAATTACAATGTCTCTACTCAACCTGATCTTCTCATTAACTGGATTGAAAAGCACAGCATGCACGTTTAATGATATCTACCGATCCTAGGTTCACTCTTGTCATCAAGCTTCCTTCTTCTTGCATCGGGGTATGCTTATAACACATAAGAGGAACTTCAAATGTCTTATTAATGGTGCGTTTGCCCTCCATACTTCTTCAAGAACGTTTTTCTTCAATATCTTGGTAGAGAACCTGTTCAAAATATATAACTGCGGTCGAAACAACTTCTCCCATAAAGACTTTGGCAAATTCTTTCTACTTTAGCATGCATATTGCCATATATAATATAGTTCTTGCTTCTTTCATCAATTCCATTATGTTGTCGATAAAAGAAATTACCTCATGATCAACACCATATTCTACAAAAAAAAATTCAAACATCTTCAAGTATATTCGCCACCTCCATCCATTATTAGAACTTTGATCCTTTTCTCACTGGTTTTAAACAAGTATCTTGAATCTCTAAAAAATTTCAAATACTTCATCCTTTCTCTAGATCACATAGATCCACAAATTTCATTGGCTGACAAATGAAACAAAATCACTGCTTACCAATGGTATTTTCTTGAATGGACCACATACATTGGAATGTACAACTTAGAATGAAGGATGATCTCATTGTCATAGTCGAAATGAAAGAATTTTTGGATTGCTTTCGACTAAATAACCTTCACAGTTTTAGGCATCCAAGACTTGGAATTCCATAACCATATCTTGAGTAATTAGTTGATTGAGTGATCGAAAATTCAAATGTCCAAACCTCAAATGCCACAACCAACTATCTTTGTGGTCAACAATAGTTTTCAAACATTAAACACATCGGTCGATCATACTCTTAAATGTCCTATTCTTCAACTCAGAATATTTAAGACCAAATTATTCTTGGTGTCGAACAATTTCAAAGTCTATATTTCATAACAACGAGAAACCTTTTTCGACCGGTTGTCCAACACTTAGAAAGTTGCACTTCATTCCGGTGCATAGAGCACATCTTTAATCATAGCTTTCCTTCCATTACGCATTTGAAAAATATGTTGCCATTACCTTCCTTTTCACGAACTATTATCGTAAGTTTTATCTTGCTCGACTAGTCATAGTCATAACCACTCCTTCGAATCAATCATGTGATTCGAGCATCCCGAGTCGAGGAACCGGATCTTGGATTCGACATTGTTATCATGACTACAGCCAACCACCCACCACCCGGAATCATCCGGATCTTGGCGTGCAAGGTTCGGTCCTTCGTCCTTGCTTTTTGTTGATCCGTTGTCTTTTTTGTACCAATAATTTTCGGCTACGTGGCCCAACTTTTCACAGTTATAGCACTATACACCTTTTTTATCTTCTTTGTCCTTTCGATAGTTTCCTCCTCCTTTTAAGGATTCTGAATTCTATCTTCGACCTTATTCTTGGTAATTTGACCAAGGATTCTTGCCCGAGACTTGTCGAACTTACCTTTGAATTTGTTGGAGCCTCACCTTTTTCCTTGCGTTGCAGAGCTGAGTCTTGAACTTTTTCCTTTCGAAAATCCTCATCTCATGCGCCTCCAACGAACCAACCAAATCTTCCACTTTAGTGGTTTCAAGTTTGTTGGATTCTTGAATAGCTACGATAATGTGATCAAAGTGAGAGGTCAACGTTCTCATTACCTTCTCAACTATCATCTTATCGCTTATGGTTTTGACCCCTTCATGAGATGGACGAGTTTACGAACCCGACACATATTCTACAACTTTTCATCTTCTCCCATCAACAACAATTCATACTCTATCGACGCAAGATTTGTAACTTGACAACCTTAACTTTCTCACCTCCTTTATAATACTTCACCAGAATATCTCATGCCTCCTTCGTCGTTTCAACATGAGAGATTCTGTCAAAATTAGCAGTATCAACAACCGTTTGAATGCAATAAGCAGCCTTGTAATCTTTCTTTTTGACTTCGTTGTGGGCTTTTTTCTATGCTTCGGTTGCATCTGCAGCCAACGCAAGAACGCCATCGGTAACCATCTCCAGGGTTTCATGGAGGCCAAACAAGGATTAGATCGTTTTTCCATTGAATCTAATTCTTGTCGTCAAACATTGGAAGAGAATTTGGAATGCCCTTATCACTAGCCATCTTTGCAGTGGTTGATTCACTTGCCCTGGAAACACGATCTCTAACGTGAAATTTTTGAAAACTCGATCAAAAATGATAACCGGAAGCTATAGATACTAATTTGTTAGTGCGTGTGACACTTTTAGTGAGGAGAGAAAGAAAGAATAATAAAAAAAATAAGAATTTTTATTATTGAATTATACAAATAATGATACAATCTAGACTATTATATACAACCCTAATTAAACTTGAGTCTACAACTTAAATTATATTTAAATATTAAATATAATCAAATCTAATATTTTACTAAATTTAATTTAATATTTCAATAGCTTCTAGACGACTTAACCCTACCCTCTAAAGATATAAAAAACCTTATAAAAATATATATTCATAAGAAAAAAACACATGTCAATCCAATCACTAGAAAATCCTATATCACATAAATAACATTAACTCACAAATAATAAAAAGATGGGAAATAAACTCAGACGGAACTCCACACCTATCAAATAAAAGCTTACTTGTTGGTCTACAAAGATTCCTTGAGTTCACGTAGAGATTATAATTTAATAACCACATTCTAATTTGATTTGTTGGAATCATTTGTAGTGGTTCTGAGATGCATGATGTCCCCTTCAATTTCTCTCTATAAGTGTATATGAATTAGTTGACATTGGTACAACAAGACTTTACGTAGTATAGTTTTTTTTTTTTTTTGTATGTAACTTTGTCTTTTAGGACATTGATTAATTAATACATGTAACAACTTCATGGGAGAACTAGATACAAAGAGCAAGACTTGCTTGTAAGATGAGACTTCCATGCGATGATTATTTTTTCTAAATGGGTCAAAATTAGAGAAGTGATGAAGAGACATTTTAGAGACTAAGCACTTTAAATCTCTTTTGATTGAAACAATGCCTCATGATTGTGATGAACATGATGATTAATTATTGGGTTAGTGACATTTCTAGGTAGTTTAATTAATTGTTACTAGTTAGTATTTACACTATAACACTCCCGTTGTAATTTTAGTTATGAAATCTCAATTTTGAAGTTATGTGCAAGTTAATGCACTTAAAGAAAGGATTGAATAAGAATGGCAGATTATTCCACAAAGATTATATTTGAGTAATAAAAACAAGGACATTATAATTATATAAGATGTTCTAGACTGACAATAGATCTTAACCTGAAGATTCAATTATGAGGTTTAATATAGTGTTTTTTATTTATTTTTACATTGTTGTATGAAATGATATTTATTATGAAGTAAGGATATTTTTAAGATTAGACGTGGTATGAAATGATATTTACTATGAAACAGAGATCTTTAAAATTAGACATGTGATAATGTTCGATATACGTTAGTGTTTGACATTTATGTGACAGTCATATGATTTATATATAAAAAATTAGATAAGTATCGAAAAAATTAGAAAAGTGTCTAAAAAAAAGATTTTTTTTCCCATTATTTCAATATTGTTTAAATTAATGTCGAACATTCATATGCTACTAATACAACACGTGTCCAACAATTAAGAATTTCTTTTTCAAAAATATTAGTTTTTGACATACCTTATAGTCTTACAAATCTTTTGAGTATGTATTGAAAAATATTACCAATGAAAAATTAAAAATATAAATTTTTATTAGAATATTTTAAAATATTTTAAAATTGAAGTATAAATACTATTTTATATGTAATGGTGTCACTGTCCTATATTTTAATATTATTGATGTTGAAGTGTCAATGTCGATCGTGTTGATGTATGCGTATGAGAATCCATTGTTTAAATACGATCGAATAATTGTCTATATTTTACGCTAGATTAGACAAAAACAATTTTAACTATATATCACATATAAATCCAACAACCTGGTATTTAAAAATATTATTACATTCTTACTCTAAAACTACATTACTATTTTCGTATTTTATTATAAGTCGTTTTAGACTTTTCACACGTCTTAAGAAAATAATAATTATTGTATAAAAATAAAAATTATAAAATTATTATAAAATTATCTTTCATTATTAACATGAGATAAATAAATAAATAAATAAATAAATATATATATATATATATATATATATATATATATATATATATATATATATATATATATATATATATAAAAAGAAAGACTATTAAATATTTAAAAATATAATAGAAAAAAAAACATTAATTATTTTATTGATATTATAAAATAATTTATTATAGTACAAATGTTTTTTTAAAGTTAATTTATAGTAAAAAACAGAGGAAATATTTCTAACTTCTCTAACTTCAATATTAATTAACTCAAATCCACATCATAAGAGTTCATTTATTCAACACTACATATCTCCTCATCCATTTTGACACAGAAAAAACATAAAAAAATTCAATACAAAGTAACACTTTTATTATTAATTATTATAACAAAATAAGTATGCGACAATCTCAATAATAGAATATAGAAGCCGCCATACTTACTTCCTTGGATTCTGGATTTTCACGTTGTCAAGTTCCAGCTCCACTGAAAAAGGCCTGCCACTATTAACCAATTTTAACTTTGAGATAATTAATTTGGTACTATTTTAAAATTGAATTTTATGTATTAATATAATAAGTGTTAGGCTATGTTCTAAAAGCATATTTTAAATAATTTTGTCGTGTGATCTCGTCTATCTTATAATTGGGATGGAGAAACTTTAATTTTTTATTAATATATCTTGCTTAAAAATATATGATTTAAATATATAATCAACAAGATCAATTAGAACATAATAATGATATAAAAATCAATATATTTTAATGATTTTTTTTTAATATAAAGGAATAAAAATCACGAAGTAATATAATATAATTTTTTATTATATATGAATAGTGACAACACAAATTTTTTCTAATAAGATTACAAAACAATAATCTTGGTCCATAAAAACAATAAAAGTGAAAACACACAACAAATAGCACTTCTATAAAATGTGAGAGTGCCAATACAACTTCGAAAGATTGTAAGACTAGTATACAAATCCATAGATATAATTAGGTAAGTGATATGATTATATGAATAACATATTAACTTTGTAGTCTGAGCCGATAAAATTTATTACACACCTATCTATCACAAAATTCATCTTTATCACATGCAAAGTCTTTGTCATAATATATGGTTTTTTTTAATTAATCATCTTTATCAAACGTAAAGTCTTTGTCATTATATATGAATAATTTTCGTTAGTATAGATTAATTTGTGTAAATGATTGTCTCAACTCATCTCGTATTTAATGATATCAGACATAATTGTGATTTTATTTGGAATGAAACACCAACTTCTTATCACGTTGTATTCTAACTTTCACAAAACAACACAAACTTTTTTTCATAAATATTCAATCTTTGTTGAATATTTTAATCTAGAAAAAGAATTTAGACACATCAATTGTTGCAATATATCCAACCTCCGTAGTCGATATAGCAAGATACTTTTTAATCTTGGATGTCAAGACATTGCTCCGCCTCCAGAGATGTATTTATGGATGACTTTTGTGTTTTTGTAAAAACTTTTTATACTTCCTTGAAACATTTAGATTTCATATTAAAGATCTGCACTGAGACCTATCAAATTTTGAATAGGAAAAATGTTAATTCATGGTTAGTCTATTTTAGGACCGTACATGACACTAAACAAAGTTTTTTTCTTTAGGTAGTGTTGCGCTGCTATAGGTTTAGACAACGTTTCTTTTTAATGGCGTTGTCCAAGGTGGCCTGAGACATCGGTTTTTTCTAAAAGCGCTACCTAAGGTGGCTATTAGGCCTTTTTAAGTCAACAACGTTGTCTAAAGGAGCCTTAGGTAGCTTTTAGGTAACAAAGTTATTTTAAGTGCTTTTTTTTTTAAGCCATTTGCCCAAAATTCCTTAGCAATGCTTTCTTAGTCAAAAGCGTTGCCTAAGGTGAAAATCTAAATAGCAAAAGTCAAAAGCATATTGTTTACTTTAGGCAGGTGTTTTTTCAAGCCTTCTAAAGGTCCTATAGACGCTTTCTTAGTCAAAAACATCTGGTGCCCTTTGAGCCAGTGCTTTTATAAAGGCGCTGCCTAAAGTAAATAATTTTATATATTTGATATATTGTTCTGTAATTCCATTATAAATATTATATTATCATTATTGGCCTTTAATTTATTTCAACAAACAAGCATTTATAAACATAGGCATTATAATAAAAAATATGTACACCATTATAAACAAACAATCCAAATTATATACATCATTAATTAAAATATATACACATCATTATATTATAGTTCAATATACACATAAACCATTTGTTACAACATAACCAAAATCAACCCCTAACATATAACCTAATTTTTCTTAACACTTTTCAACACGAATACCTTATATGATTCTTTGCTCAATAAAATATTCACACATTTCCTCCTTGATTTCTTCCAACTTACTTTCCGTATAATAGCACACTTGTATTCATCAAAAGTACTACATAACAAAAACATAATATGCACGATTTAGTTAAAAGTAATAAATTATAAGAAAATCCGATAAATAATAAAATAAATCCTAAATTATAAATCTATATCGTGATTGGAATCTCTATTCGATTCAACGAATGATTTCTCTCATAAACCTCAAAGCGAAGTCTGTAATCTATATAGTTTTGTTGTTGAGCACACTACATAGAAAAACAAATAAGAATTTATAGTTGTCTTGTTTTTATCAAGTAGCATAACTATTATAAGCAAAATTGTGGAAATTAATATACACGCACTTTGATCCAAGTAATGTTGCTTGATTTAGACCGTAGTACCGAGCTTCTCTTTGACATCGAATACTTGTATTGCTCTAACAAAATAAAACATATATTTAGAACAATATCACATAAATAATTAAATATATAAATACACGAGATATTTAGAACAATCTCACTTACGTATCAATCATTAACTTCATTTCGGATAATTTGTCCAATCACCACCCTCACGGATTCGGATAATAGACCACTTCTTTTATAGGATCCACAACAACCAACAACCAGTGGCGTCTATAAATTAAAATAAAAGTTTAGATGAAAATTTCTCTATAAATTAAAACAAAAGTTCGAATAAAGATCTAACTGTAGGAATAGTATTATACGCCCAAAGATACAAGCTTTTGTATTCGACCATGAATCTCTCGACTAAGTGCTCTCTTCTTGAATCTGGATGACAACAATAGACCGTTGGTTGACAGAGAAGGAACACAAAATGAAATTTGTTTGACAATTGACTTCCGGCATCAATTTGTCATACAAGAACCTTAAATAAAACATAATAAACATTAGACTATTTTCATTGAAATGTAAATAAATTGCTCAGCTAATTAAATAATAGATTGATCGCATTACGGATGTATAAGTGTACAATACTAGCGCGCCTAATTCTTGATGCAAGAAAATTTGATCCATGTCCTCTTTTGCAATATTTGGTGCTAGAAAATCAAAGATACTTTCCTCCATATCCAATTATTGAATAACATCCTTCATCAAATCGATGTTCCCACTATTGTTTCAAGACACATCCGAAATTGAGGTACTATTTTTCTTGTACGTTGTTTGGAAGATCTCTTTCTTCTTGGGTATGCTACTAATTTTTTGCTTTGTTGTGACTCTTGAGTAGGTACCTAAAGATCATATAACTTAGGTAAATTATAAAATCATGAAGTTTTAAATTCAGATCATAGAATTATATTAACACTTTGATGTACCTCTTTGCGATGCAACAAACTCGTTGTGCCATAAAATCCCTTTGCCCAAGTGCGAGTTTTGTAGGAGTCTAAAATTACCATATAAAAAGAGTAACGGTTGGAAGTGACATTTGAATACTTAAATATTCATAAGGGTTTTCAACATACCGGTCATCTATGATAATGGGTCGAGAGCCATGCAACAAACGATTCGATTGCATCTCGTCACAAGGTTGTCTCGAGAGAATGTCGTGTCAGTAGCAAGGCATCCGGATATAATGCAATATCAACCGAGACACTTTCGGATGTCCATCGAGTGCTTTATGGTGAAATAAATCTCCCATAGTATTATGCATTTTCCTTAGACCATGCGATAAGTTGGTGACAACAAATATAACGACATGATGAAATTCCCTAAACCAATAATAAATATGACATTATTAATTGTGTGTGTGTATATATTATATATATATATATATATATATATATATATATATATATATATTATATATATTATATATATTTTATATTTAGTATTAAATAAATTACACAAATTTAATTTCATAATTATATATATTACCTCAGGAAATATTGTTTGAAAATCACAATTGATACTATTTTTCTCACTAGTATCCTTGATCACGAACCTTGCCCTACGCTTGGCGTCTTTCTTTATCCTTTTCCGGTTCATAAATTTTAGCCTTTATTTTTCCAAGACTCTATCACTTCTTTGTTGCTATGAACTTTCCCTTATTCTTGATACCCGAGATGTCGAGTCACCTCAAATCCCTTACCCTCACACGACCGAGTACTCAAGAACATTTAACACTCGACTAAGTAAGCTCCTAGAATCATGGTCTTCGCCTAGAGTTAAACATTGAGATAGACTCTCCTGAAATTCATATGCATATAAAAAATAGTGGTGATTAAGAAGCATAAATTATTTGTATTAATTCAAGGAATAACAATATACTTACACATTTCTGATAAACTTCTTGCACATCTTCCTTAACATCTCCATCCTTGTCAACACGGGCACTTGAAAACATGCTCTAGAAGAGATGTTTCTTGACTTTTTTCCTCATCCAACTACACGTCAAGAGAAATAAAGTAGTATTAAGATCAAGAATATAACACATGAGAAATAATAACATCAAGTGTATCATAGCATTTAACAAGTATTTACTATTCTTTGCTGTAAGCGTGCATATCTCGAACGCCCCTTTTTGTATGGATACGACGGACTTGATGCTCTTTCGGTATTTACCGCACTCCACACTGAAATTTGTGTCTCTTGGATTTAAAACTATTACATTCTTCAGGTGAGACAAAGTCGGCATACATTTTTGGATATTCTCCATCAACATAATTTCCATCGGCATCCTTAAGGTACTTTCTTGTTAAAAACGTTTGAAATCCCCTATGTCTTTTTCCGCCCAATTGAAGACAATAGGTCTCTCGTTTATCCTCAATCTTAAAAGATCGCTACAAAAAAAAACATACATTGAGTGCGTTAGTAATTTAAAGACATATTCGTCAACAAAAACAAAAAACATCACTTATGGTACCTTTATCTCACTCCAAAGTTTTTTCCTTTGCGGGTTTCACCGCTTTATCACTCCATCGGTCAAGAGTGATTGGAACCTCTCTCCGTGCAAGGGAACCAATATAACTTGTCAACTTTGAACAGTTGGGCTCAGTTAATTGTTTATCTTGATTCTAATGTACGTCATACTTGACTCCTCTATCTCTTTCAAGAATGATTGACTTCATGATGGTTATTCCACGTCTAATATCCTTCTCCGCATCTTTAACTGTTTCATTTCCATTATTATGCTGAACTGTGGCATTTAGAAAACACAAACATATTTAGAAAATTCAAATAGTATTGAATGAATAAACACAATATAATAACATAAACACAAGTATCATCATCATTATTAGAAGCTTCATGAGGTGGGTTGTCCTCGTTATTAACCATGTGGCCTGTAATAAAGTGACCGTTAGAAAATTATTGTATAAAAACAATATAAATCTAAGATTGAATCAACCTAAGATTGAAGTAATTAAAATTTTGTCTTTCTATAAATGTGAGAAATTACAAGTTTTTTAGGACATGCATATTTGAAATGCCATTTTTTGAAGGATTTTTCAAAATTTTCTAAATCTCTATGTCACTTATTAGTTAAGGAAAATAAATTTAAATTTTGACTGATTTTCTAAATTATTGCATGCCTATAGTCGCAAATCAGGAGTTACCCTTTGAATTGATGTGCGATACTATTGATTGTGTTGTTCACTACGCCAAAATTGATTTTTAAAAGCACCCAAAAGACAACGTTTTTATAAGAAAGCGCTGATATAGGTTATAAAAAAAATTCGCTCCAAAAACGTTATAAAGACCACTACGAAAGTGTCGCTAAAGTTGTCTTAAGAAAGCACCATAGAAAGTGCTTTTAGAAAAGCGCTTCTATATGTTTACCTTGGAAAGCGCTTTTTAAAAGCTGCTATGGAGGTTAACCTTAGAAAGCACTTCTACAAAGCGGCTTTTGAGGTATTAAAAAACGTCAGAGGCCTCCCTAAGAAAGGGCTTTCTCAAAAGCGATGTCTTAGGCCATATATATTTTTTTTAAAATAATTATTTTTTAAAATCAATATAGAACCATGCATGCTCAAACATAAACTTCCTCATTTTTCTTCAAACACATTTTTCGCAACGAAAACCTGCGCTCATTCCTCCGTCGCCTCTCATTCCTCGACGCCGTCTTCCTCTTCCTCGCCCTCTTCAAATCGACTATCAACCTCTTCATATTCAAACTACGACTCATTCGCCTCTTTTCCCCACTGCCTCTCTCTCTCCATCTCCTCTCTCCGTCTCCATTCAGGTCTTCGTTCAGGTAACTATTGTTGATTTTGTATGTTATTTCTGTTGATTCTTGCATTTTGTAACTGTTGTGTTGATTTTAGTGATGGGTTGTGCTGATTTTTTTGTGATTGTAGTGCTGATTTAGGGTTTATTGGAACTCTGATATTTATATTGTGAAAAACTATAGTTTGATTGAAGATTTTGATGCAAAATTTGCTTTGGTTTTGTTTTGTTTTGACTCTTGATATTTATTAAATCATATTGTGAAAACTTTTATTATTGGAAAAATCGATTTGTTGATAATGTTTATATGTAGTGTAGTGTCAATGTTTTAGATCTAAATTATGTATTTGGTATTTGATATACTTTTCATAAGATATAACCTGAAACTTATGCAACATGTCGCTTTCTTTTGTGTGAATTTGATAGTTTGTATCATAGTTTGTATGTTGTTATTTTCGGTTTATTGTGATTATGAATTTCATTTGTTCATTCTTACTAGCTCATTATGACTGTTCTGTTATTTTCATCTAGATTGCAACTCTCGCTTATGTTTCTCGATTTGCACACCACAACTCTAGCTTCTTGTTAACTTCTTTGTTGTTTAGAAAACAATAATTTAAATAGGTTTTGTTAGAATGTTAATTGTTTGTTATCTAGATAGAATGTAACACTTGAATGATGTTATCATGAATCTATCTTGTTGATTAGATAAAAGAGATAATTTAATTGATGTGGTATTTCTCAATTGTTTTAGAATTATGATCAAAGAGACTTAGGATTATGATTCTAGGTTCTTTACCTAGAATGGATTTTGTAAATCTAAGTTCTCTATTTAGCGAGAATCCAACTTATAGGTTAATATATTGTTGAATAGTTGTTACAATATTTGATTCGAACTTATAGGTTAATATAATTGTCGCTTCGTCTGTGAAATGTCAATTCAATTGTGGATCCTTTTTAATTCAAAATGATATGTCATTTGAGTTCGATCTAAAAAATGTTATTAGCTTGTGAATTTTAAATGTGAGTGTCGTTTTATCCATGTTGAAAACCAATTTTATGTTGAATCTGAACTTTGAGTTAATGGTTTTATGGTGTCTACTAGAATCAAACACCGAAGTTTTGGTTTTATGGTTTAACTTCAATCAAGTCTAAATTTTGAGGTTATGCTTTAATAATGTTTATTCTCGTTATAATCCCATTTGAAGTTGTGACACGTATTTAAATCGTATTTCTTGCGTGGAATTGATCGGTTATATGTGTTGGATATTTTAGGGTGAAAGCGGCGAGAATGTTGAACGAGGGTGAAAAATAATGGAACTATGCTTCATCGACAATGTCACGGATACATACGATTGTGATTGAGTTGAAGAGATAGCAAAGAAGAACTTGAAGAAGATCATACAAGTATTTGATGTCAAAGAGAAGCTGAAAGTGCCACGTGTCTAAATCAAGCAACTTTATGAGAGAAATCCTCATTGATCGAATAGAGATTCCAATCACGGTATGAATTTATAACTTAGTATTTGTTTTATTATTTATCGATTTTTCTTATAATTTATTACTTTTAACTAAATCATGCATATTATGTTTTTGTTATGTAGTACTTAGGCGATACAAGTCTACTCATTACACGAAAAATCGGTTGGATGAAATCAAGGAGGAATTGTGTGAATATTTTATTGAGAAAAGAATCATATAAGGTATTCAAGTTGAAAATATTAAGAAAAATTAGGTTATACGTTAGGGTTGATTTTGGTTATGTTGTAACAAATGGTTTATGTATTGAACTATAATATAATATTGTAACAAATGGTTTATGTGTATATTGAACTATAATATAATGTGTATATATTTTTATTAATGGTATATATTTTGGATTGTTAGTTTATAATGGGGTATATATTTATGATTATAATGTCTATGTTTATAAAGGCTTGTTTGTTGAAATAAATTAAAGGCCAATAATGGTATATAATGTTGTAATGGAATTACAAGTTTATGGAAATTATAGGTTTATAAATTACGGTTTATGAGAAAATAAGACCAATATATAAAAAAATTGTTGACTTTGACGGTGTTTATAAACAAAAGCGCTTCTAAAGCAGAAAATAAGGAATTTTATAAAGCCTAAAGGAAGGGCTTTTAAAATAGCCGCTAAGGTGGTCTTTATAAACAATAGGCACGCTTTTGACTAGAAAAAGCGCTACCTAAAGTAAACAATAAGCAACACTTTTGATTAAGAAAGCGCTTTGGTGGCCTTTAGGCAGCGTTTTTCAAAAGCGTTGCCTAAGTAAACAATAGGCAGCGTTTGACTAAAAATGTTTAAGGTGACAAAACGCTTATAGAAAAAGTAGCTTTAAGGGAACCTTAAGCAACCTTTTGCATTGAAACAAAGTTGCCTAAACTTACAAGAAGCCTTAAAGCAAAAACGTTGTTTATGTGTTTATGCGACATAGTGTACACTTAAAGCTATCATCGATGAATTGATCTTCATCATCATCAGACATATACTAAAGGGAGAATAAATTCCTTCAAATTCTTACAGACAAAAAGTCAATATTCTAACTCAAAAAACAAACAAAAAACCTACAAAAGTAAGCCACACTACTACATTTGTTATTGTGATCGGTTCTTCATCATTATTAGACATATCATCATTATCATCGGACACATCATCATTATCATCAACCACATCATTTGCATGAACTTAACTCTAGTATATGGCTTAGATCAAAAGTTTAACCTTTCCATCAATTGTTTCACCAGATCACAAAGTTCATCCTTTTCCTTTCTCATTTATTCCCTTTCAATTATCATTTCTTCCCTTTAATTTTAAGTTCATCAAATTCTTGTCTTTGGACTCATTCGTTGATGAGGAACTTGAACCACTATAATTTCTTTACATGCAAATAAAGAAGATTCACTCTCGAGACCATATACATGTCCTTTCCTTATTCCTCAACCTTAGTCCACACATTTATTTCTTTTGGTGGTGGAGTTACTTGCAAAATTGTTTTGGGTTTATTCTTCCCATCGTTTATACTTGTCATATTGACACAAATATAAGGCAAATTAATACTTTAATATTAAAAACAAAATGAGATAAACATGAAAACTAAAACATTAAACTCTTTAAAGTTGAGAACTCATTACATAAACATGTTCCGATCTTGATCGACCCTCTTATCCTCACATGTTGGTGTGTATAAACAAACAACTTTGAAGGAGGGAGGAGTTCCTTCAATTTCATCTATAACAAAATAAAGAATTGAATATTTTAAGAATAAACACAACATGTGGAGAAAATTTTACAATACTAAATCAAGTCAAACAAAATAATTTTTTTTTAATTAGTTCACTATTTTGAAGGTTGCGAATTAGAACACCCCTAATCTTTCCTTAACTTATTATATAAACCTCTCAAAATAATAGAAAAGTGGAAGCCACAATATGCTAACAACTATGTAATGAATACAAATCACAAACCATGTCACGGTGAACAAGAAGAACTTCCTAGTTTGGCGACAAAAAAATCAAAGGATAATTATAGCTATGAAGTATCTCAAATTAGTGAAGTAAGACTAGTTCCTCTTCTCTGGATGATATCAACTATATGAGTAACTATCATAAAAATATTGCTTTTGGATCCCATATTTAGAATATGCAATGTTCAATCAATGCCATCCAAACCCATGATAGCCGATGCCATTCTTCCTAAGTTATTCTAATGGATTCAAAAATATTGATCTATGAATTCATTTGACCTTACTATTTAATATATTGCTCATGTTAATAAGGTACTTACACTACTAGTTACCGATCCATGAATTCATTTGACCCGATCTATGAAAACTACTAGTAAACATAAGACTTGTAAATAATATATAGGTACTAAATATGATTTATGTGCTACTAGTTAATCTCAATGTTGGAATCTCTTTATTTGTTCAATGTTATCGAGTTAATAAAGTTGATGATGAATATAGTTTAATGCTTAAGCTATTAATTTCTCAAAACTCTCAAATGTAAAATTGTACTTTGTTTTCTATTAAACTTTTTAATCTTATAGAAGAAAAGAAATAATACATATTTAACTAGTGTACCTATCTTTGTTTTGGGAGACTAATCCTAATTTAGGTTACAATTTACAACATATGTTTATGTTCAAATACATTTTCATATTGTTTAACACATATCTGAAATTAAGTTTACTTTTTCTTTATTATGGTTTTCCATATAGGGCTCTAGACACTTTCTTATACAAATATGGGAATTGGGATGCCAATTTTTTCAAGACTCATCAAATGCAAATATTGTATAACTGTTGGAATTGAAAGAAAAATTAGTTTGGACAATCTTCCTATTTTTTGTTTGGGAAGAAATACAAAATTCAAATAAAAAATTTCTCACTCCATCACAACTTTAGTCATTTTCTAGACTTGAAAAAACACATAAAAAGGAATTTACAATTTTTTTAAATCCTATAAAAGTTCTTAATCCTATCAAACTCAAAGTACTCATTAAGAATGAATATATGTAACACAAACAAAGAATTAATATCACAAAACCGGTCAAAACACAAACATATGCATCTAAAATACAAAATTAATAGCACAAAACCAATCAAAAGCGCAACATGTACAACCTGCATCATCACCCTTGACACAAACTCCACAATTAACTGTTTATTTAAGAGCACTCCATTCTTCTGTGTGAAACTTAAAACCATTGACAAAATAAATAGGCCAAGTATGAACCTTCCTCTTGGAACCATATATTAACTGGTGCAAATATAAATTATGCACCAGATTATTTTTGTCATGTACCTACCAATAGACAACATAAACTCATAATATTATACAACTACAAGATAAGTCATGTATTATAGTTGAAATCTCTTTACAAATTGCATGACACTTACATATGCAACCAACTTGAAAATTTAGATGCAATCCGACCGTCCACGTCAGCTCGAAATATATTTGGATAACTTTCTTCCAAATATTGCACAAAATATCTAACACATAATATTATTATTATTATCATTATTCTATATGATTAATATAAAATGATAAACTAACTTAAGTTTAATTTTCTTACTCAATAAATGGTGGGAAGTCTTTGCAATTTAGTAGAATATGCAAATGTGCAAACTAATATAACATCCTTCTAAATCCAACGGAATATAACAGAAATAATCAGAGTAAATTATCAAGCATATCACATAACGGTGTCACACATATTCCAAATCACGAATACTTATGTCATGCTCAAATAACACAAAATTAAATTCATGCTTTATATATCACTTCACATAAGTATGTCGTAGCGGAATCATTTTCATTAACAATCTCATAATATTCTAATCTCAAATAAACTTCATTTATTTAATCAACTTAGGCATAAAAGTCACTTCACCACACAATTCAATTAAAATAAACAAAATATAACAGATTACATAAAAGAATCTCTTAAAACATGAATCCAAATGTTTCCCTGGGTTACATGACGGAGCCGACTCAACCACAAATAAATACAAAAATAAAATAAGTTAACTCCTTCAAATACTCTCTCGTTAGAACAACTTTAATCTTTTATACCTAAGTGATGTTGTATAAAACATTATTCCAACATAATGGTGAGAATTCACATAATTATCAAGAATCATATAATAATATATAACGTTTATCAAACATGCATAAAATAATATTCTCATATTTCATATCCTATATAAACATAACATCGCCCAATTAATCATACTATTCAGAAGTATATGCCAATAATTTACAATTTCATAATTATATCACTTTCACATAATTTTACATAATCTCATATTATGACATAACACATCATATTACTCGATGTAAGACTCAAATGCAAACTCATGTATGTGGTACCAATCACTGTTATTATTTTTTGATTTTTAGTTTAAATTGGGTCCGTCCTCTGGACCAATAACACACAAGCCATCCTCTAAGCTTCAAATCTCTCTCTAGGTTTGGGACAAGTAACTAGCTCTCACATAACTAAAGTATTGCCTCTTGACAAAATGATGCATGTGCAATTACAACAATCATATGTAATTAAAATCGTCCTCTAATCTTAACATATCTTCAATGATTCATCACACTTGAATTACACAAATAGTACATACAAACACATACTCATAATGATAGCATTCCTTCTCCAAACAACATCACCACACATAGTAAGTAATACACAAAGTATCATCACAATTCAACCTCAATTAACAAAACACACATCCCTGATTAAACATATAATTATTAATCAACCATACATACCCGAAATGTCTTAATAGAGTATTTTTATTAATTTATTATTTACTCTTAACTCATAAAAAGATTATAACAATATATAATTATAGAATGACATAATACTCAATAGACTCTAAACCACCTACAACAATTTCACAAGTCTAAAAATTATAAGTTGTTCAAAATTGTTCAATGACAACTCTTGTACATAAAATAAATTTTGTAGACTTAATTGGTTGACATTCGACTCAAGTAATAATAAAACAAAAAAGAGTCAAGTATTTTTAATTTTAATTTTAAAACTCGTCAAATTTAACTCTATAACAACTTTCTTGACAATTATAACAATTTTATTAACTATTCTAACAACTTTATTAACACCTCTGACGTGATTAAAATTACTCTAAACCATTTTAAACATAACTCTCACAACTCTAAAATAACTCTAACAACCTATTGCCAAAATCTTCCAATTTAAAACTATAACTAAAAAAAAAAAAACTTAGTGAACTTTAAATAATAATCCAATCCAACCATTATAGATGAAGAAACACCGTAATGTAGTCCCAATATTAACATAAATAAAATGAAAACCTTGCAGAAAATATAAATGAAATACCTGACAAAACTATTAGGAAAATTTTTCAAACAGTGAGTTTGTCATTAATATGTGCAGAGGAATATTGGCCATTTAACTTCCCATGTTAAAGAGTTAAATCATTAGGTTATTACACTAATAAATTAAATTAGATTTAGACTCTTGCGATAAGCGGTGGTTAATTAATTTTATTTATTTTATATGAGTTTTAATTATGTTAAAAATTATTAATTAAATTAGAATAATTATTTTTATCGATATTTAAATATATTAAAATTGGTTTTGACAAAATATGATGACTAAATTTGTATTACAAATATTTTTGTAAACTATAATAGAGACAATAATATAAATTAATCACATAGATAAATATGTATTTCATTTGAAAAGAAAATACATGCGTGTAAATTGAGACTACGTTTAGTAATTTTGGTTTGCAAACTTACATATCTATAAAAAAATTTGTTTAATTTTGATTCTCATGATAGTTTTTGCACTTATCTTTTATTTAGATATTTTACTTTAACTTGTTAAATATATATATATATATATATATATATATATATATATATATATATATATATATATATATATATATATATATATATATATATATATATATATATATAGTGTTAAATAAAATGAAAAGTTCATTTATAATTATTATCAAATTGAATATTCAATAATTTTTAAAATTTATGTGCATGTTGTCAAACTTTATAAGATTGTTGCATACTATATTATTTTTTATGACCAACTAAAAGTGACTTATATTTAAAAAATGTATAAGAACAATTTTAAGATTAAAAAAATTTACTTCAAATGCTATTTTTATTGCTATAATTTCAAGAAAACAAAAAAAAAATATTTTATTATATTTAAATTTTCTTACCTCTTATGTGTAGTATTTTGTTATTTGTCATTAGTTTATTATTTGATATTAAATAAAACAATATAGTAGAAAGGTATATAGACATCGTAAAAAATTGTTGCATCCTATATTATATTTTTAAAAAGTTTAAAGTGACTTATACTTGAAAATTATGTAAGAAATAATTTAAGATTAAAAATATTGATTTTAAGTGTTGTATTTATTACTACAATTTTAGGAAAACAAAAAATATGTTATTGTATTTGAATTTCCTTATCTCTTTTATATAAAATATTTTTGTGCATAACTTTTATTTAGATATTTTCTTCAATTTTGTTAAATTTATGTATTTATTTTTAGTGTTAAATAAAATTAAAAGTTTATTTACAATTATTATCAAATAATTTTTTAACAACTTTATAAAATTTATGTTTATTATGTCGAACTTTATAAGATTGTTGCATACTATTTTATTTTTTAAGATCAAATTAAAGTGACTTATATTCGAAAATTGTGTAAGAACTATTTTAAGGTTAAAAGTATTTATTTTAAGTTTTATTTTAAGTTTTATTTTTATTTTTATTGTTATAATTTCATAAAATAAAAAAATATTTTATTGTGATTGAATTTTGACATCTCTTTTATTTTTGAAATTTGAGGGAAATATACTTAAAATAAGGGAATATATATAGTTGGAATAATCATTGCCTTGTTAGACAATTTTTTCCATTATAAAATAAAAATATTTTATTGTGTGTGAATTCTCTTATCTCGTTTGTGTAGTATTTTATTATTTTCATTAATTTAATATTTATTATATAAAAGATACAGTAGTAAAGTATATAGACCTAGTAAAAATTGTTACATGCTATATTATATTTAAATGAGTTTAAATTGATTAAAACTTGAAAATTATGTAAGAACTACTCAAGACTTAAAATATTTAATTCAAGTGTTACTTTTATTACTATAAATTCATAAAAACAAAAAACATTTTATTGTATTTCAATTTCCACATCTATTTTATTTTTAAAATATGAGAGAAAATTTGTAATTGGGAGAGTTCAAATCCATGTGACCTTCAATTTGTTGAAGTATAAGATGAAAATTAGTTTTGGATATATGCATAGGATTATAGGATGATGTGGCAAATTTAGAGTTATATTTAGTGATGTGTTAAAGTTATAATTAATGATGTTTTATTATAATATTTGATGGATTAAATTTAATATATTATATAGATAGATATAGATTAGAAATAGTGGAATGTTTCAAAGGAATCAATTTAAATAACGATAGAATGACTTATATCAAAACATATGAGCAAATATTCATCACGATCTATTCTTAATCATTTGTTTCAACTTATTCAAGTACCTAAACAATAAGATATTTTATGTTAACTACTAATTACAAAAAAATGTAGATGAATTAGAATGGACAATTTGAATTATTACCTCTCAAAATGGATACATCCAACAATATTGCACATGACCTCTACCCTTGCTTCATAATGAAGATGAATAGGAATGTGCTCCATGGAATTAAAGAATCGGTGGAAAATATTTTCCAATTGACAAGTCATAATAACTATATTTTTTCCATCAACAACAAGTCATCCACATAATGTATTGAGCATACTTCATTGAAAAATTTGCTTAACTCGACTATAGGAATCCACACTTGATGTGGAAGTACACTAAAAGCAATTGGTACCGATCGCTCCCATAAATACATATCAACCATAACTTTTAATTCCAATAAATTTTCCTTCACCTTTGTTTACACATCTATGCAAATTTGAAGCATGACCATCAGGCATTTATAACTCAGAAACCCATTTCTACACAACATTCTGTTGGTCACTAGAAAGAACATATTTTTCTTTAGGATTTAAAATTTTTTCATGAGATCGTGTTTGTAACTCTATCTCCTTTCTTACACAATACTTCTTCAAATCCATTATTGCCTTATCATTGTGTCATACCCCAAAATTTGCCCTCCCACTTTTTAAGACAATTCCAAGGGTTGACTACAAACCTCTCTAAGCAACCAATCCAAACTAGGGTTTTGCTCCTCTCGGGTCAAAATGGACTTCCAATGCTTCAATTGGTCATCATACCTCATCATATGCTTCAAGGGATCACCATGTCAAGTTTCAAGCCTTACAAGTCAAAATTGCTCATCCAATTGCTCAGATTGGTTGAAAATCAACTATGTTGGACAAAAAGTCAATTGTGGTCAACATACAGTCAAACTTCATAATTTTTGGTCAACATCAATATTTTGAAGTAATATTCATTATTTGATCAAGGGTTAATCATGATTTCTCAAGAAAAGTCAAGATTTGATCAAAAGTCAAAGTTTCTAAATTAGGGTTTTTCAGACAAAAGTCAATGAACTTTGACGTGCATAACTTTCACATACTTTATCAAATTTTTCCACAAAAGTTCATTTTGAAGGAATTCAATTTTATACAACTTTATATCTCACAAGCTTTGGCAAAAATGCTTCATTTGGAAGTTATGGATCAAAATATTACAGGTCCTTTTAAAAGTCAACAAAAAGTCATCTTTTTGCAAAAAAGTGTTCATGAACATGGAAACTTCAATGAAGATGAAACCAAAAGGAGTGTTTAGATGACATCTTAAGCTTTCTAAAAAGTCCAATAACACCCAAAAATGTTGAAAATTGAGCAAGACACAAATTGTACAAGTTGAGCATTTTTGAATTAGAACCTCGATCCAAGGACACACTTTTATCTTTTATTTTTATTTATTTTGGATTTTTATTCATTTAAAACCAATTTAATTAAATTAAAAGATATAAAATCAAACATATAAGTGTAAGGTTGATTTTCTCTCATTCTTGAGGTCCAAGCAAAGCCATACAATTTATTAATTTCAAATTATTGAGATTGCGAGATTTGATTGAAATTGGCTCAAAAGGCAAAATAAAGTTTGATTTCAATCAAATATTTTCACATTGATGAGGATATATTTTCCCATTAATTCTTGACCTAATGCCATCCGGATATATACACACGATCCTGGATGCACAAGGCGGATCCTTGCCTCCACAAACCTTAACTCTCAAAATTCATACAAACTTGAAAATTGAGTTCACTTTTGAATCCATTTTCAAGCCATTCCATCCATCCATTCATTCTCCTGAAGCTTCAGTCAAACACTCTGAGTTCAGCACCTAGAACCACCTCACGAGGTTACACTTTTGGTAAAGTTTGAAATTCTAACCTTGATTTATATGATATAAATTGTTGTCATACATTCATTCATGATCATTAGGTTGTTTAAAACGTTTTGATGCATTGGTTGTGAGTTTATAAAACATAATTTGCCATTGTTAGGAAAAACTTTGAGAGCTTCAAGATCATGATATAGGATTTTCGGGACAAAGAACACCACCTTGGTGTTCCTAGGATCAAATATATGATTTGAACTTTTATTTTGCTTTGAATGATGCGTTTGTAGATTTTAACATGATCAGGTAGAGAAGATAGCCGAGCTCTAGCTAGTGATGTCTCAGAAGAGATCGGAAGATCTTGAATATGGATTCTATATGTTTATGAGTGTATAATACATGGACGATATCTTCCAGACGGTTCACCATATAGCACTAAGTCACTTTCTCAAAGGAGTTGAATTTTGCCAAATTTCTAACATTTTTCGATTAACACAGTTCGATTCTTAAAGTGTCATACATTTCGAGGCTACGAAAGGAACAATTTCAATCTTGAAGGAACAATAACATGTTTCAAAAGCTCTAGAAGAAACAAATTCGAAGCTTCGGAACAAAACAGAGTTTCGAATTCGGAAGGAAAAAATTTCACTAAGGAAGAGCGATTAACAGAAATTCTAGCAAGAGCAATTTCCAAAAGTTCTCAAGGTAATCATAGCATCCCTAAGATTCGGAACATCCAAATTCTAGAAGTTGGAAAAGAAGGTTCTAAATAATCCATGAATTCGACAAAAATATAAAATTTCTATTTTTTAATTAAAACTAATTAATTAAATTAGGCTTTTCACTAAATCAATTTCATATATTTTCTATTATTTTTTAGCATTTAAATTCTAGAAAAGATGTATTGGTTGAGAATCTTTTCCATGTAATAGTAGATTTACATTTTGCCTTTACTTTCGCACCTCCTTATGTATCTTTCAAAGCATTAATAGAGATTTAAATTCGACTTTCTACACTTTAGTTAGACATATATGCGCTAGTAACTAGGTATATGTCAGACTAAAACAACATAAATCACTTCAAATCTCAAGATAAAATATATGAAGACAACACTCTTACACATGCACTCTTAGGGTATTCTCTTGCTCACTTAACAATGGTCATGTATCCATCGAACATGGGATATCTTAGCTAAGGCAGCTTCCAACATATCCAAGTCCTTCGATATAAGATCATAGTCCTCATTCCTCGACATTGCCTAAATACATGATGAGTTTCTCTTGTTGCCTAAAAGTGGTGATCACTAAGAATATCTAAGGTATCCACATGTTGCCTTCATGACCATCGTGTCTTGAATGTCCTACATCCAAGGATAGTTACTACCAATTGGTATGGATAGCTACCCTAAAGAAGCAAAATAACATGAAACAACCATTAAGGTAAGGTAATAAGACTTTTTCACTGAAACTATCAAAATACTACTACACTTTCAAAATCTTTTCAAACACTTTGTATACATTCCAATAGTGAATCTTTTCAAAACAAAACATTTCGAAACATTAGACATTCCAAAAGTCATTAAAGTCAAAGTAATGCTTTTAAAACATCTTTTCAAACACATAAAAGCAATTTAAAAGTGATTAAGCAATTAAGAGTTGAATAATACATGAAATTGCTAATACAATTTTCATGCTTTGCATACTCATAACTAGAAGGTCTTTTCTATTTCTTGCCTTACCATAATTGATAAAAAGAAAAGTTGTGACTCTTGCTATCCACAACATTTGATAAAAGATAAACAAACAAGTCGGTTCTCCCACATCACACATATAACATTTCTTATCTTTGATGCCATCATTGTATTGAAGATATTATAAAACATTTCCAATAGCATGATATCAATTATGCCGCAATAAATTAGTTTTAAAGCTAACTCAAAATATCTTTATTTTTCCAATTATGGGACACTAAACCATTGATACAAGGACCGAATTCGCTTATTTTAGAAATCAAAACTTTTTCCACATAAATCCACGATCGAATTGTTTTGGAGGTAGAGACATTTAAATTTGATTATTATAAAATGCATTCTCATTTCTTCAAATGCATGATTAATGGGCAAAAATTGCGATGAGAATAAAACCAAGATTCGATGTTCAAGAAAGCAAATTTGGTTTATTCATACAACATGGACATGCTAATTTTCTTCTACTCCAACTACACAACATTTCATATACTGAAAAATCATTAATAGTCCACAGTACTGAAACTTTCATTATAATAATTAGTAGAAAATAACATATGCAACCTCTATTCCACAAAAAGTTCAGCTCATCTACCAATGGTTGCAAATAAACATCTATATTTTATTTGGATTATGATGTCGGAATAATCAAAGTGAGAAACATATAGGGAGTTGTCATGCACAGTCCAGGAGGAAGATTATAAGGGGTAACAATTATCTGCCAACATAAATAAGGTGAGGCTATATGATTGAATGGCATAAAGCCTCTCCATCTGAGGTGCAGCCAAACTCATTGAAGCGTATAATCTCTTAAGTCTAAGAATTAGAGGTAAATATGTATTCTCTTCATAGTACTTTTGCATCTCTCCCTTCCAGAATTTTATTTCTTATAACGAGATGCATTACAAAACTTGCATTCTTTTAATTATTTACATTCATCGGTGTAAAACAACATAGAGCCATTAACACAACAATCTATTTTTCTAGAATGAGACCAAGTTTTGAAACTATTTTCTTGGCCCTACAACAATCGGTAGGAACAAGATTGTTTGGAGGATGTGTCTCCTTCATAAGTGCCACCATTTGATTAAAAGACCGTTGAGACATATTCCCCCTGACTTAATCGTCAACAATCTAGCAGCAGTAGACAATTCAGTGCGATCGTTGCATCCAGACCACAATGACTTTTGTCTTGATAGTAAATCATAAAATTTTGATCTTTCATATTTGAGACTCTTCCATTTATTCCTCAAATTACATTTAGTGTTGTGGTCCAACGTGTCATAAACCATGTTCTTGAACCTATTGTGGTTGCTATCACCCTCTTGTGCAAATTTCTTTATTAACTCCTACAAGTAACTCAAGTCTTTCGAAAATTAGAACTTTAACTTCTTTGAAGTGTTTCAAAGGGACGTTTAAGACATCTAATTTCATCATTAATTATGTCATCTTGTTGGAGTGCAAATGACACAAATTCATCTAACGATTTGAAACTCATCAATATACCTTTCAACCACAATTTAGTATTATACATCCAACTACGATGTAGTCGGATGTCCAAGTATATTTTGTAATATAATTAAATAAAGCATATAGATCAAGTATTTAAAAAAAAAGCAAATATAATTCATGTTATTACATCAAAACATTCTAAGTCTTCAGTTATAACAAAAGTCATAATACTTTTGAGCAGCAAATTTACAAATTAGTAAAAAAAAAATTGGAGCTGTAAGCATGTTAAGAACGGTCATTCTCCAAAATTTGTAGAGTTACAAAAAGTTTCAATCTATTGAAATCAACTATAGTACATCTATATTGGATCTTTAAGAATCATCATGTCTCCAAAATGTAGGACATATACATAATACAAATATCAATAGAATTAAATAAACAAGAAAAGAATATACAATGAAAAAATGGAATACATATAAAGACCAACCACTTCTACTATTTTCTTACAAAATAAACTAGAGATTATACATCAACAAAAGATAAATTTCAAACAAAATATCAAGCCAAGATTATACATCAACAGAAATGCAATTTATACTAGTCTTCTGTCAGTACTAGAAACACAATCATAATTAAATAATTAAATAAACCCCCTACCTAGTCCTTTTAAGGCATTTTACCCAATTAAATTCCTAAATAGTTAAGTATATTCTATTTTAGGACATTTTACCCAATAACCTACCTAACCTCAACCAGATAGTTTAGATAGTTTTAAGGATATTCCATGCACAATACTTGCCTCAACTCAAAGAAATACAACAATCATAGAAAAAATAGATGTGGCAACTCAGCGGCATGTAAACCTTAAACTCTAGCAGTACACTTTCTTCTCATTTTCATTGTAATGATTACAAAATCTTTGCCTCACTTTAGATTTTCCATGCAAAAGCTCTGCTCAATATACACACCACGTGTCCACCTAAAATTTAAAGGTGATAGGTAAGTGAGTTCTTACTCACACTTGCTATAATATGTTAGAAGATTAATAGTAGAAACATTGATATAAAGTTGAGGAACAAAACTGCTGTGAGAGACACCACTTATTCACCTAAAATCTTAAGGTGATAGGTGAGTGGGTTCTCCACTATATATGCTTAAGTCTCCACATTCTTATCTAATGTGAGACTATTTCTTCACTTACTCACACTTAGAGGTGGCAAAGTGGGTGACGCCCATTTAGCCCGCTCCATTTAAGCTCGTCCAAAAGGCCGGCTTAAAATCCGAGCTCAAAAGTCAAGCTCGCCCCATTTACTAACGAGTTGGCGGGTTGACGGGCGGGCCTGTCAAATTTATATTTTTTTTATTTTAAAATTTTATTTACTACATGATTTATAAATTTTTTAATTATTACAAAAGAATGGACAAAATATTTTTTTAGCGCATAATAGAACTCTACATGTGTTAGTCCAAATAGTTCAAAAAATAAATAAATAAAGATCAATTACAACAAAAAAAAATGAAATAAACTCAATCACAATAAATACAAAATATCAAAATAAAAAGTAAACGATACATATCATCATAATCCTATTTAAAAACTAATTACTAAAGAACCATATTAAGATTTTACACAAGACAAACAATGAAAACAATTACACTACATAAAACATCGCAATGCATAAAATATTAGTGCATAAAATATCAATATTTGACTTTCTGAATATTTACATAATGTACACTCTTATATTGAGTAATTCCTTAATAGTTAAATCCTAAATTTGTCACACGTATACACTAATCAAATCATTATTTTCTTAAAATCAACATCTATTTCAAAAGAAAACATGTGAGTTAATGTATTGAAAACTTAATAATTGCATGTCATACAATTGTTCTTTTAAAGGTTTTCCAATCAACACATGAATTAGAAAATTATAAAAGGAGCATTGAGCTTATAATTCAATGTCTATATAATAATTTAAAATACAATTTAATCAACATAATTCTAAGGGAAGAGTGTTATTTTATAGTTAAAGTTGTTTTATTTCAATAAAACAAAAACGTTTTAACAAAAAGCTCACGGCAAAATCCACCCATGCGACCGCTTTTTAAGCGGGTTAGGCGGGACGGACCAACTTAAGGTATTGAGTCAAAAACCTCAGCCTAGCCCGTCAAAAATGGCGGGTCAACGAACCAACCAGTGGCCCAACCCGCTTTGTCACCCACTACACTTGCTATAATATTCCAACAATTAGTCAAAGAACAATAGATGTTAGAAAAGGTACAAACAAGATACTTCAAAAGTTCAAGCAAGATACACATTACAAAAACAACCACTTCCGCACAAACATGCATAGCCAAATTAAGCCAAAAACTTAGAAAATTTTTCATAAGTCGTTAAGTTTTCTTTACCAATAATGCAATTATTTCTCTTAATTTTTTTACGCCGGTTTCAAGTCTACTTCTTGGTCCAAGTCTTAATATTCGGAAGGCAACATAGTTACTGGAAATGGATTCGATGCGATCAAAAGTAACTATAATCAGATCACAAATTTAAAAAAAATATGGTTGAGATTTTCATTTTCTAACAGTATGAGATGATATGTCGAATCTTTTATCTATGCATTTAAATTTCCTAACATTGTGATTCATTTACAACACTAATTTAAGAAAGTATTTTGACAAAAGTTTAGTCCAAAGGCTTTAAAACTGTTTTGAAAAGGTGAAATACCTCCTACTAAAAATCATTTCATCAATTCTAAATCTTCCTATAGAGATCAACGTCTAAAAGCCCTATAAAATTCAATGTACTACACTCCATGTTTAAATGAACAATTGGAGCTTAAGTACCTCAGAAGTGTACCTTTTGAATCCCTTGATAACACCAACATAACGGAAAATTGAGAAAACATGACACAAATATTAATAACAACTATAAGGCTAGAATAAAATATGTATTACTCTCTCCGTCTCATAATAAGTGTTATTTGAAGATATGCGGTTTTAAGAAAATGATTGGATGTATTGAATTTAGTGAAAAAATTAATGTAGTTTACTAGAATACCCCTATTAATTATAATTGATAGAGTAGTTGAATAAAATAAAAGTTAATAAATAAGGGTATAGCAGTGGAAAAGAATAATAATTGATGCATTAGAATTGTAAATGGACAATTATTTTGAGACAAATAAAAAGTACAAATAGAACACTTATTATAAGACGGAGGGAGTAGTTTTCTAACATAAAGTATAAAGTATTTGGCTTGACTTCAAAATAAAGTCACCATTTCGCTGCAAAATTTCATAAGTTGGACTTCGGCAGAGAAAATATATAACATAAAAAGGTACTAGCTACTTAAATCTAAAACAAAAAAATATCACGTAGGAGCAAAACAAATTTAGAAAACCAATACAAATAATGAATAGTTAGCATTAAACATTTATTTCAAAGTAACACACATCTATGTACACAAATGGAATTTCACATTCCTATACTTTAGAATAAACAAAAATAATGTACAATACAATCAGTGCAATGAGAAAGAGTAGCAATAAAAAATAAATTTTCTAACACCATGATTTATTAAAAGCTGTGGATTCAGATCATTGACAAAGAATATATTATACTGAATAAGTGGCAACTCGTGGGGGTAGCAACAATGTTTCCAAAATCACTAAATTCTAAAAATTATTAAAAGATTTATGTTATTTTTACACTAGTTTTTGACATAGTATATTTTACACAGTAACTTTAAATCTCATTTTAACTCTGACACACATTTCAATACATATAAAAAATAATAAAATATAGAAAGAAGTATGTTTTATTGTATGTTTATACGGTGTAAATGTTGAGTGTCATTGTAACATTACTCTTATTATAACTAAACAAACCTAAACATATTAAACCTTAAAAATCAATAATTTTATATTATACTAATTAAAGATTATGTAGTGATTTCACCAATTAGTGAGAATAACACAACACAACAAAGAAGTTAGACAACACAAGAAAGAAAATAACAGAGAGATAAGCAAGAAAAAAGAGAGAAATATCTTGAATTGATGACTGAGAGAGAAAAATCGATGGCAGAGATTAGCGAATTTATTGATAGATGGCATAAACTAAATGGTGGAAAGTGAAAATATCAACGGTTTAAACCGGAATGGTGAAAAGCGAAGCGAACGAAAAGTGAAGATATCAAAGGGTTTAGGGTTGAAAAGTTTGACTTGGTAAAGTGAAAATTAGAAGTATAATTATAATTTTAAGATTGAATTAAAATATTTAAAAAAATTGTAAATGGAATTTAACAAGTGTGTCCACTTGTCTATGTCTACTTTTAACATCTTTTGTATTTTTTTTCTTTTATTTATAAATATTATGAGTAAAATTTACTTTCTCTAAATGAATAATAATAAAAAAATTGGATTAAATTTCATCTATATGAATATTGAGTGTCCACTTATTGGGAAGGAAATGAAAATGCGGGAAAAAAATGGAGGTAAATGTTTGCGATGAATAAAAAGTAATAACATTTTATTGGAATTTTTTTTAGTTTTTTGTAAAAATATAAAATGTTTGTGACCGAGTTTATGGTCGATAATAATCGGCCTCCAATTCAGTCTCTAAATTTACATAGCTTTTGATAAAGCAACTGAAATATTTTTGACTTCAAAGCTCGAAATATTGGTCGCTAAATTAGTCTCTAAATAGGTCGCTATAAGTAAAAAAAAAATTAGTAGTGTTAACTCACAAAGCTAAATTTGCCACCTCACTTTATTGTTTCCAAAAGAATGAAAAAAGAGTGAATAAAATCCACATAAGTTTTAAAATAAAACTAATAAAATTTAGAGAACAAGGTTCAGGGATGGTTATACAAAGGGAAGATGTTAGCACCAAGGTATTCATGGTACTCCATGAGAACCTCTTTAAAAATATGTGTATTTGGCTAAAATATTTGTTTGCAATAGGATTGTAGAGATGAAAAAAAATTGTTTTTTACAATTTTGATTCGACAAGACTTGAAGAGCCATCTAGCGTATCTCCGAAGTGCATTGAGGAAATCAGAACCACATAGTTCTTCTAAAAACATAAAAATGTATGTTTGTTAATTTTAAATTAAGAGACATTTTTTCATATTAAGGAGAATACTCAACCAATCATCCATAAACATGATAAAGATGGATCTTTGCGTCAACGAAGAAGGATCCAACTTGGATCAAAATCAACAAGTATGTCACTAGCTCTTTCAAGTGGAAAAGATACAACATCATATAAATCAATATTATGGACATGGGTGAATTACATCTTAACTATGAAGAGGATTCATGTCTAATCTTTGAAAATATTTTTAAAATAAAAAAGCCAAAGTGAAAAAATGGTTTGAATGAGGTTTGTATTTTTGTTAGGAGAAAAATCTCAAATGGTTCCTTTAGACAAGGGATATTTGAAACTTTCCTCCTTTAATTTTGAAATAGCTTTTATATTCATAAGTGTTTTAGCATTTATTAAGAAAAAACATTTTGAAAATTCACTTACAAAAGTCAAGGTTTATTAAGAAATTTTTTTTTGAAAATTCACTTAACAAAGGTTTATTAAGAAAATTGTTTAAGTTTACAAGCATGAAGGTTTTGAAAAAGGAAGAAGATTTTGAAAATTGAAGAAGATGGACAAGAGTGAAGGGACAATCCTAAAGCATAAAGTAAAAGCTAAGGTATAAAAATATCTAACCAAACAAGAAGCAAACTCTTGACAATAAGTCAACATATTCATAGTAATCAGATGATCATTATAAGTATCAGCTGAAAATTAAGTGTCTCGGTGCAAGTTCAAGATCTCAACACGGATTAATCATAAAGAGTATAGGTGAATTTTCATGTATAATATGAACTTTGTGTCTCGGATGAATGTTCCTGCATTAAAAGATCCCAATAAAAGACAAAAATACAAACAAAGTCTCGGATGAATCAAGGTCACAAGGTCCGATGAAAGTCCAAAGCTCTATCTAAAGGTTCAAACTCCATATTTGAGAGGATAGTAATTGTTACAGGTATAGCGGCAAGCAAAAATAAAGTATTCTTTTTAGTTATATATATATATATATATATATATATATATATATATATAGATTGGTATATATTATATATATATCAAAAAATCTCTTGTTAAAGATTTTGGGTTAAACTAGGTTGGTTGGAAAAGGTTATCAAAAGAAAATAAATGCATAAAAACAAAGAAAAGGATAAACTTATCAAGAATTCATATAATTTACTCATCACAAACTTAAACCTATTGATTAGTTACATTTAACCTACTCTACTCGTCAAAATATCCACCGACATCACATGATGTACCACAATAGAGGTTATGTCTAATGCAAAGTTGAAGACAATCAGTATTACTCGCGTCGATCTCTCAACCTAACACAAACAACACGAGGCATTAAGCTTTGATACCCATATTGATTATTAGCTCTAAATCTAGAATCTAGAAACTAATATATATTCATCCTTAATCAATGTTTGTGAGGTATATGTATAAACTCAAACCCAAACATAAATGCATAAAGATCAAGGAAGATATCAAGATTAATTTGTAAAGCAAGTTTTATACAACACCATAATAAACAAATATACATATGGTCAAGGTAAATATACATACAAACTCCAACAAATAGAGATTACAAAGAGAAGAAGAAGAGAACCAAACAATTCTTGGTTTGTCACTAATCGACAGGATTCGACTCGAATCATCCAATTACAACCTCAAATGGTGTTTCTAAGCCTCTAGACCAAAAATGATGTTGGTGGTGTTGGGACTCAAAATACAACTCATAACCTAAAATGTGTTTTGACCTATTTAAGGATTTTAAAACCCAGGGTGCACTTAGCCAGTTTGCGGTACGCCTTTGCAGATTCAAAAAATCAATGCTTATCTTTGCCATAAATTGAGAATCGAACTCAATTGACACACAATTCAAAGCGTTTGAAAGCTTATTTAATACTATCTAACCATGACTAAATATAAATCTTTTATGACTATTGGAAATATTTGAAAAACTTATTCTTTACTTTATGCATTCTCTTTTATTGCTCAAAATCGCGCGTTTAAAGTCGTTTTTTCGACACTTTATTTCTCATGCTCCAAATACGCATCAATACCTACAAAATAAAAAGAAAAATGTCAAAAAATATAATATTTACACAAAAACATGATTATACTCAATATGTACAAATACACACAATTTGATGTTTATTCAAACAATATTAACAAAAAGTATCGATAAGTGCAACCAAACTACTACTCAAAATATAGATATTTTCACACTTATCAAATTTTCCTCAAACAAAGTCAAATAAACTTAAAGAAGAAAACACAATCACCCAAAGAATCATGAATTAATGTGTTTTTAAGGAAAACAAATGTATTATTCAAACAAAATGCACACGCATAAAATACATACTTACCACTATCCTACAACGACAACATATAAACGAAACAAATTCTTAGTACAAAAATCATGCAAAAATTCTATAACAAAACAAGCTCAATCATAAATCACACCTAGTAAAAATTCATCGATAGATGAAAAACACACAAATGTGAGGGAGTTTTGACACTCATCCACAATATTGCAAACAGTAGACTTATTATGCATTTACCCAAAAACTCATATTGAAAATACAAAGGCAAGAATCATAAGGGATTTTCAAGGTTGTACTGTGGCCTGGTTAACAAACAAGTGATAATTCCTAAAGCTAATTAGAACAAAAACTTGCCTAAAGCTAAGGGTGTGGTCAACTCACAAAGTTTTAATCAATAGAATTTCAATCAAACTTTTTCTTCACCCCAAATTGTCAAACCAACACACATCACGTATTAACACAACATTATTCATACTCTTTTTGTTTTTCTCTTTCAAAGCTTTCCACTTTTTTTTCTTTTTTTCTTTATTTTTCTTCTCTTTGTTTTCACACATTTTTTCTTTCTTTTATTTTTCTTAACCTCATATCAACCACAATATAAATGAGGAAATATTTCTCTCCCCAACTTGAACTCAACAACCATCGTTATGTGAATACTCCATACTTTCAAAGGCAAGGAAAAAATTCACACAACAAAACAAAGTTGAGGATTCAAGAAACAAAGAAATCAACATTCATACAAAAAAGTGAACTGAACACTCATAGACAAGTATCAAGTTCAAATAAACATGAATATTGACAAAAGTTCAAAGACGTTTACAAAGGTTCACACACTCACAAGGTGAAAGGAATATTTGGCCAAGGTAGTTGTGCTCAAAATCAAACAAAAATGTCTTGATCACTTTCATGCATTCATATAATCAACACAAACAAAAGATTAAGCATAATAAAATCTAGTTATAACAAGAATGTAGCCTCCATCATATGTGAACAATGGGAATATTCCTCACAATTGGGTAAAAAGAGAACTAAAGAGACTCAAGTAATGAGAAAGTAGTGTAAAAAGAATGAATGACATGGTAATTATATAAATGAAAATTTTTCTAAACATGTTATGCTATAGAAAGTGTGAAACGAGTACCTAACGTGTACTATTTTTAAAACCTATCATTACCATACATCAGCAAATTGAATCAATCAAACTTGAAAAATCACCTCAAAAGTCGTCAAGTTATTGGATCAAAATTTGAATCCAAACAACAACAAAAGAATTAGGAAAACAAAATGTACAAAATTTACAATATTTACAAACAACAAAACTCCTCAAGCTAAACACGACAAGCTTGCAGAAGTCACAATTTTACACAACAAAACAAATGCATATAATAATACGAAAATCGGGTGCAAATTAATTAACAACTTTAAAAGTGAAGATTTGAAATTCAGAATATTTACTTGTTTCAACTTGTTAAAACATAAGTCACCACACACAAAAACAAACATAAACCAAACATGTTTGTTTTACGTCGTAAGCTCGACACCTTTATTGTGCAAGCTATTAACCTCCTCTTGTCATACCATGATATTTTCACACCGTGCAAACTTAAAGAAAGTATCCTAACAATCACACAACAAACTTACGAAAACGAGACAATTCACAACAATATGTGAAAGCAAAGAAAAACACAAATATGCACAAGTATGGAAAGTAAACACATAACATGTACAAGTAAATACACATATATACATATACAAGTTCATGTACAAATTCTATACAACATATACATTAATTACAAAACTAAAAAACAAAGAAATTATCGCGATGCAAAATAATAAAACCAATCCCCGACAACAACGCCATTTTGTTGCGGTATAACGACAAGCAAAAAGTAAAGTATTATTTTATGGGTGATATATAGGTTATATCGTATCATGTCCAGAGATTGGTATATTGAATTGTCGTCCAAAAATATCTTGTTAATAATTTTGGGTTAAAATGGGTTGGTTGGAAAGGTTATCAATGTAAAATAAATGCATAAAAACAAAAAAGGATAAACTTATCAATAATGCATATAATTTACTCATCACAAACTTAAACCTATTGATTAGTTGCACTCAACATACTCTACTCGTCAAAATCATCATTGACACCACGAGATGTACCACAAGGTTATGTCTAACGCAAGTTGAAGACAAGTGTATTACTCGGTCGGTGATCTCTCAGCGCCACATAAACAACATGAAGTCATTAAGCTCCAATACACACAATGATTATTAGCTCTAAATCTATCTCTAGAATCTTGAAACTAATAGATATTCATCCCTAATAAGGATTTGTGAGGTATATGTCTATAGCAACTCCAACCATAATTTGTAACGTAATGTTTATACAACATCATAATCAACAAATATACATATGATCAAGGTAAATATACATATAAACTCCAACAAATAGAGATTACGAAGAGAAGAGAAGAAGAGGAACCAAACATTTCTTGGTTTGTCAACACCAATCAATGATGTTGATGGTGTTGGGACTCAAAAATACCCAATCCATAACCTAAAAATGTGTATTTGACCCTATTTAAGGATTTTAAAACTCGAAGGGCACGCTTAGCCTGGTATGTGGACACTTAGCGTGCACTGTGCAATTCCGAAAAAAATCAGCACTTGTTTTCGCTATAACTTGAGAACCGTAACACCGATTGACGTGCGGTTCAAAGTGTTGGAAATTTTATTCATTACCCTATCTAGACATGACTAAATATCAAGCTTTTATGACTATTTGAAATATTTGAAAAACTTATTCTTTTCTCTATGCATTCTCTTTTATTGCTCAAAATCGCGCGTTTGAAGTCGTTTCTTTGACACTTTATAGATCACGCTCCATATAGCATCAATACCTACAAAATGAATAAAACCAGGATTTTACTCAATATGTACAAATACACACACAATTTGAGATTTATTCAACAATATTAACAAAAGTATCGATAAGTGCAACCAAACTAGTACTCAAAATATAGACATTTTCGAACTTATTAGTAACCATAGTCCAAGAGCCTTAAATTTTTTATAAGTATTTAAGTATTAATTAATGTATTTAAAGAAAGAAGAAAAATGGTCTAGGAGCAAAATAAAAAGGACATGAAAATAAAGTGCTCAAGGAGCGAAGGAAAAATAACATAAAATAAAGGTAAGAAATTAAAATGACAAGAATGATAAATGTGCTAAAATTAAATGGCATAAAATAAATTTTGGAAAACTTAGATGATGTAAAAGTAAATGTGTGGAAAATTAAATGTTTGTACAATTAATAGTCTAGTTTTCTGATTTGGAACAATTTGACGCTATGTTAAGCAATCGTAACAGACCTATATAGAAGTTGCTCTATCCGGGTTGGCCCAAAATAATATAGGTGTATTACATAAATGCACATCATGGTCTTAAAAGCAAAGATGATGAAGACTAAATCAAGGAGATGAGATCATTACATCAATCAAATCTTTCATGATACCTTAGGGGAAACTTTCACTAATCTAAAATACCTTGAGTGATCAATTGATTACTTAGAGGTAGATTTAAAATGATAAAAGTTCATCAAATATCAATCCATATTCAATTGAATAAGATGAATCATCAATCATCCAATTGATCAAAAAAAGGAAAAGATGAATAAAGAGATAGAACATAGATAACAAGAATATAAATCCCAAATTAGATCAAAACATTGATTAAGTTATCATCAACATTATTTATGCATTTTGGTGGATTAGGGTTTTCACCCCATCAATACCCAAGATCCAATAAGGTTGACGAAGCTTATGATCAAATAAGCTAAGATCCCAAGTCAGCCACTCAACAAAAGTCAATGAACAATTAAAATGAAATGAAAAATTAAAATGCATGTAAAAGTATTTTTAAATGTACCTTTAAATGAAAATAAAATGTTAAATATTAAATTACATTTAAAACCTCAAATAAAAATCAAAAGAGACCATGAAAAAATCATAAATGATCTCTATTATTTTTATAACAATTTTGGTAATTTTTGAAAATACAAAACTAATATTAAACTAATAAAAATCAACCAAATAATCACAAATTTATAAAAAAAAAATAGTAAAATAAAACAGTAAAAATATTAAAAATAATAATTAGACATAGAAAAATCAGAGAGATTTTCATGAATTATTTTCAGAATTTTTGGAGTCAAAATGACTTTATTATGAATTTTTAAAGTTAAGTCAATTTAAAACAAAAAATCAGACAATAAAATAAGATAAGAAAAATCCAGGAGAGTCGGATCTACACTCATTAATTGAGCTGGCAGATCTGAAGGCACTTGAGTCATGGTCTATGGTGATCCTCACTAAAACGCATCACACCTTGTTCAATTTGAAAAAACCAATTAAAATAAAACAAATGATACACTCTCATTAGTTAGATGATACATATCATCATCTTTAACCTCCAACTTCATCCTTCACAGTTTAAAATCGTGTTTCAACAAATGATAACTTGGAATACTCAGACTATCATCAACATGATCGTATTTTTATTGTGAAACAAACCATATGTAAATTAATATAAACTGAGCAAGGAGAATTTGATGAAAACTTGTGAAACTTTTGAAAATTCAAATCAAAATTAAAGGATGAAATCACAATGAAAATGAAATCTAAAAGAAGTTTGAGCTTCAGAAAGCCAAGGGCTACACCATGGTAAAAGGTTTGAAGCAAATGAAAGTTTGTAGCTACCTGAATGAAGTGTGATGTAAAGCTTCAGAAACTGGACTTGGATAGCTTAATTCAATGCATGATTTGACTTGCTTTTATTTTATTAGCATCATAGAAGATCAAGGAAGCTAACTAAATTGAAAATTTGAGTGGAGAAGGATTTTAAGTATAAAAACAAAGTTGGGAAAATGGAGGTCGAGGTGAAGTGTAGTGTTTTTGTCTCTCAAAATCTTGAATAATGATGGATTGAGGTCCTCTATTTATAGGAGATGATTATAGAAGGCTTAAGCTTATGAAATGATAAAAATTGATCCAATTCGTGTGAACCTACAAGGTGAGGAAAGTGTGACTTGCTTGCATTCAAACCTATAATTAAACTTGCGTTTTGAATGCCAACTAAGTTTTAGACACATCATTAAAAAAATTTATGCACAAAACATTTGGTAATTTCGCATGCAAATGCAATTTGGTTTATGTGAAAATATGATCATGGTGCAAAATGCGTTTCTGGGTATGTTCACATCATTGGGGAATCGTGTACAAGAGGATTTTTTATGCCATTCTTTTTACAATGTACTCACATCATGGAAAATAGTAAAATGTGCCAATAAATGTTTCATTTGGATGCTTGTGTCAAAAGTTATGGCATGTTGAAGTTGGCACAAAATTATTGCAATGCAAGCTTGAAAAATTCTAAGTCTCAATGACCTATAATGACTTGTAATGTTTCAACGAATTTCGTGGCCTTCCAAACACAATTATCTCTTGAATATTGAAGCGAACTTGTGGAGGGAATCAATAAAAGTTCATGGCAAAAATAATGAGCCTCAAGTGATAAAAATTGAATATGTTATGATTCTTGAAAGTTGGGAAAAAATCATTTGAAATTAGGTCAAAATTTTCTAAGTCCACAAGATGGCCTATAATGTACCCAAACGTTTGATGGTATTCCAAACATAATTATCTCTTGACTTGTAAATAGAAGTTGGATAGGATGTGAAGGAGAGTCATATTCTGAAAGGTCCTGGTTTAAGCTCATCACGATTATCGTGTTTCATATACAAAACTTCTTGGTGAAGGTCCTTGCCACCCCTAGAGGCGATATCTTATGTTGGACTTTTCAACAAAGATCCTCCCGCCCCCTGAGGCGATATCTTATGTTGAAATTCTTTACGAAGATCCTTATCGCCCATCGAGTCGGTATCATATGTCAGACTTCTCAACAAAGGTCCTTGCTGCCTCCTCGAGATGATATTATACGTTGGACTTCTCGATGAAGGTTGTCACCCTCGGTGATATCATACATGTCTTCAAAAAATTTCATTGTTGATCCTCGAAATGATCTTGTATTATACTTCACGATGAAGATCCTTGTCACCCTCGAGGAAATATCTCATGTTGGACTTCTCGACAAAGGTCTTTGCCGCCTCGGTGATATCTTACGTTGGAATTCTCGAAAAAGGACATCGCCTTCGAGCGATATCTTATGTTGGACTTCTCGATGAAGGTCATTTTGTCCCTCGAGGCGATATCTTATGACATTGTGCAAGCATTTGGAGGCTTTATCGCACAACACGTTTATTTATATTTTTCCGTTTACAGTATTGCTTTTGTGTAGGACATTGACTTGGCACAATGCATTACCTTTTCTTGTGTTTTATTTTCACATCGTGATATTGGATTCTCGTTGGATATTATTCGACTTGTTTCCTTGTTGCTTGGTGAAGCTCGATCAGACCGTCGAGTTTCTCTCGCTTTTTCTCTAAGCCACAAACCTTTGTTCGTTTGGTAGTGTTTCTTTTCTTTAGTTTCCGCATTTCATTTACTTTTCCTTGCCATGAGAAGTAGGATTATATATGTTTGTCTAGGTGTCCTTGCATTAGGCAAATCTATTTTAAAGACCTTTAGAAGGCATTATGTTTTGTTTGTAATTGCTATTTGTAATTTCAAAAGACTCAAAAGGGAGCAACTACTTGTGTTTATTTAAAAGATCCCACTAACATTATGTTAAAGCCTCTAAAAGGCCTTCCCATTCCGCTTCCCATTTACTTTTGTGCTTGTTATCGAGTCATTGCGGGGAAAGTGCTGTAATCGACCCCATAATTTCGGGCAATTGTTCGTTGTCTCACATTAGCCGTTGGTGCCTCGAATCGTGCTCATTCATCTTGTCCTTGAGTCAATAAAGCGGAAAAGGATTTGCAATCAATCCTTGCGCTTTATCTTCGATTCGATGATATTAGCTCACATTTGACTAAACGTTTGATGCTTTGAGTCTTATCTCGACTTGTGGTGCTCGAGCGAGATCAAGTGGAAAGAGTTCCTACTTCCACTTTGAAATCATTTGGATTTGTTGTTTTCTATTAGCTTGCACCCTATGTTTGTTTTGTTTTGACTTTGTGTGATCGCACTTATGTGCGTGCTTCACATTAGATTTCTTGAATCAACCTTAGGTAGTAATTCGAGATAGACATTAGGATTGAAACTATGTGCTAACATAGTTATGTTTCCCCTATCCTTAACCTTAGAATCAATCATGGTATGATAACATTAGGGCTAGAACTAGATAGCTTGCCTAAGTTATTTTCCTTCTTTTCACATATTAAAAATCTCTTTCTTTTGAAAACTCTAAAAACTTAATAGTTGAAGATGTGAATCGTATGCAGTTTAGTCTTATGGGGATAGAGAGAATCAATTTAGACTGGCATTTCTCTATTTCCATGTTCGGACTTTATTACGGTTCAAATTGCAAACACTTTCACAAATAAGCGGAAAAGTAGCTATCTTAGTAGTGGTATTAATTTTCTATTATACGCAAACAACTCAAATTCTTTTTTCCTTCGGGCTTTTCTTGGAAAACCTTTTGATAAGGATGTGCTTTCAAATTCGATAAAACTAGATCTGTTAAGTGTGCAAGTAATTAGAGCATGAATCTTGTTACAAGCTATGATGCCAAGCACGAGTTGAAATTCTAACGCAAGAGATCCAGACATGACATTTTCCATAAAAACATTGCAACCAATCAAAATTCTTGAGGAGAACTACGACGTACTTTGATCCCTTATTGCACGAAGGTGTATTGATAAGTGCTAAAATGTATTTATTTTGTATATAGGTTTTGCGCAGCACTTATCGTTTTCATTTAATGTCGGTTGAATAACCACGCTTTTGTTGTAAATCGTTTATTGTGTTTTGTGTACATATTGTAACGCTTTGATAGTTTTCTAATCATTTTGTAGGTATCCATTCATAATTGAGCATTGAGAAATAAAGTGTCGAAGACACGACTTGAAACGCAATCTTGAGCAACTCATCAGGTAAAGCTCAAAATCAAAGAATAAAAATAATCTATTTGGTTGATATTTTGTCATGGTTAGATAGTTCATTGAATAAGCTTTCTAATGCTTCCTCCGTGTGCCGTCAAGTTATGGTTCTCAAGTTATGGCCGAAATAGTTTTGATGTTTTCAACTTATTGTTGGTTGTCGCCCCATGGTCGGCGGCGAGGAAACGATGAAAAAAAAGCGTTTTTAGAGTGCCAGACGAAGTTTTTGGTCGTCGGACAAAACACGCGGCATGTAAATTTAGGCGAACACATTGTTTAGGTATGTTTGGGTATTTTTGAACCCCAATCCATCATACATCATTTTTGGTCTAGAGCATAGAAAACAACATTGAGAGCTTGCATTGGATGATTCGGTCGAATCTATCGTCGATTGGTGTTGACAAACCAAGAAATGTTTGGTTCCTCTTCTTCTCTTCTCTTTGTAATCTCTTTTGTTGGTTTTGTTTGTATATCTCTTAACTCATGTATATTTCCATGCCGCGTTGAATAAAGTTTTCTTCTGAATCTGTGTTCGTGATTGTCTTAGGTTTTACGTGTTGGGTTTGGCTTTGCTGTATATATTAGCTTGAATTCTTACCTAGGATGATTATCAGTTAGTTTCCGAATGCTAGAAATGAGTTTAGAGTTGACATTTACTTAGAGTATTTGTTCTTAATGCCTGCGTGTTAGGGTTTGAGCTAGAGATAGTCGTTCACAGTGACACGGTTGACTTATGTGTTATTAAGGTAGGCCAAACATGGCTATCGATGTGATGTAGGATTCTCAATTTGGGTTAGAAATAGCTTAGGTTGTGAGAGGTATGTGATGACACGGAGTATCGACTGGTGTATAATTGGACGATAAATTTAAGTCTGTGACGGGTAGTGTACATTCATTTCGGATGAAGTATATCCTTTATACTTTTTATTTATTTACTTTTTGTCTTTTATTTTCAACTCATTTAATCCCAAACTCATTAACGGTAGGATTGTGACGACGAATCAATAACCAATCTCTGTGGAAACGATATATAATAACTGGTATATCACCCTATAAAATAATACTAAACTCTTTACTTGTCGACTGCTCAATAGCGAATACGTAGGCACAGATTCATAATCATGGAAAGCACAAATAATAAAACCTTTTTTCCACGTATATATCTTCATTCATGCATTTCTCCCTTAGATTTAAGGTTTAGACATATAACCCACTCATTATATAGTTAACAAGAATGGATCTCGTGAGTACTATGGACATGAAGGTGCTAACACATTCTTGGTAATAGACACCGTACCCACATATATCTTGGTCGTGAGACCGGATTTGATTATCCTTTCTCGTGTTTTACTTGATGTTCATGTTTCCTCTTGTGGGATAAATAATGTTCAATGGCGACTTTTATTTTCTCGACGATTTCCGGTTGCTTCACACTTGTGGAACATGTACACCTTTATTTTACCAATACATTGGTGTTGTCCTTCTTAGTGGATTTGCAATGAAGATGGAAAACTCATTTTCCTTAAATGTAAAGCTTGGGACCATCAATGCAATTAAAAATGAATCTAACAAAGGATGAAACAACCTTTAACCGGACATATTTCTGCATGTTAGATGGATTTTAAAATTATTCTTTAATTTCTTAAAATGAGAAACAAATGGTTTATTTTCCCATCTAGTGAACAACATCTTTAATTTTTTCTTCATATTTTCATGAAGGAAATCATATTATTGATAGCTTCCTTAAGTCTTATTACTCTATAATCTTTGATGGAATGATCAACCACTTTTGATCATAAAAATTATACATGTAATAGATTATGCTTTATTTCTTTCACTTCGATTAATTTAAGAGGTTTTTTGTAAATCATTATCTTTCTTTAATACATTTTTGGTTTAGAAAATAATTTTAATTTATATGAAATTTTTAAACTTAATAAATATTTTATAATATAAAATATTGATATAAACAAATATATTTCTCTATCTTACCATTTATTAATAGAAAATTTGGAATCATATATTAAAATAAAAAGAACAAAGAGTTAAAGGAAATGCAAACAAAGTTAAGAAAATGGTGTTTAGGAACTACAACCCAACCAAGTCTAAAATTTAGGACAAAATCTAAAACAAGCAAAAATACTCTTCATCTCACGGAAAAAATGGTAAGATGTCAAGACTATCTTGAATCAATCGACTCGCAGACCTCTAGAGTGAAAGATGGAGGAAGATAGACATCACCACCTACACAAAAACAAAATGAGTGCATATGGCAACCAAACACACCCTTAAATGTCCAACCACTTGAGCAGATCTTACTCTAGTCAACTAGAGTAATAGAAAAATCTTAAGCATGGGCATGAAACCACTTCCATACTAAGCTAATTGTCATAGACATCTAGTGATTAACGAAAAAGTTTTCCCTATAAAAATAAATTTATTTTGCAATTTCAGAATAGTTCATATCACATAATCCCATATCAAGATTAAACCTAAATATGTGTTTCCCATACCCAAAACCCTGAAACAACTCGAAAGCTCCTAGAATTGAACTTGGCAAAGCCCCTGACCCCCTACCCACTTGAAAACTCCATATCAAATTATTGAATCTACCTCACACAAAACAAAGATATGGTCATCCAACTCGACACCCTTGGGTACACAAAGCACATTCGCTCACCACTAGGGATGGAAATAGGTCGGGTCAAGCTACGCTTTGGTAAGCCTAAATTTGGCCTGATAAAAAAATGGAAGCCTAAGCATGGCCTATAGCCTATCATAGGCTTATTTTTGACATGAGTATAGCCTTTTCTAAGGCTGGATAACCTACATAAAAGCCTATTATTTTAGACATATAAAATAAGCAATTCAAATGATTAATAGACTAACAAACTAAAACAACAATGAGACTTAAGTTTTTGCATTGATTTATTTTAACTTATCTATTAGCATAAGTTTTGTGACTAATTGTTTAAGAGGACTTGTAGAAAACAACTTATAAAATTGTTCATATGGTGTTTTTTCTTATTTTCATAAGTTCTCCATGATTACCAAGTTTTATTTTTATTTTGATTAAAAGTACAAAACATAACATAATGATAATAAAAATTATTCATATTTATTTAGATAGGTTGACTTTTTAGCCCTAAAAGGCTTTTCATGGTACGAGGCTAATATTTTTTAACTAAGCAGGCTTAAAAACTACGGGCATTTTCTATTAAAAATAAGTTTAACGGCGTGAGCCAATGTAGGATAGGTTGCAGGGCCCTGATATCGACCTGTCTATTTTCTCCTCTACACCATCCTCTAAGACATATCTTCCCTAACCCCGCCAATATTAGTTGGTATCATAACTTTGAACCAACCGAAAACCTCTAGTCGTTCATCTTCCAAGCCCAAGAATTTACCATATAAATATAATTATAACCCAATAAGAACAAACCCTTGAAAATATCATCCTCATAGACTTAAAAATTCCTTCTAAAGGTAGAAGAAAAAGAAAGAGGGGGTTGAATTAGGTTTTAAGACTTCCTTTTTAAAAAAGTATTTGATAAAACTATGAAGGAATATAGACTGTAGAAATAAATACACATTCATTTTACCCAAGTTCACCTTCAACAAGGCTACATCTTGTTCACCCTTCTCGGATGATTTTGTCTTCAACAAGGACTTAGTCCACTAATCTCAACAGAATATAGATGCACGGCTGCCAGCTAATGACTAAAAATAATGATCCTACAATTAATGATCTCTTAAGAATTCTAACCTACCTGGTCCCTAAGAGATATAAATATCATTGACCCTTTCAAAGGATTTCATCTAGAATTACCAAATCAAGCGTCTTCTCAAGTATACAAATCTTCACTAGATTACTTGAGGCATTACCAATTCTAGACATAATTGTTTCTTGTAGATTACAAGAGTGCTTCTTAACAATAAGATTACTTCTAGTTTAAGTGCATGATAAAACAAAACAATGTTTAGCAAGATATGACCGATAACTCCTTGCTTTTACATAAATCTACAAAGATGAATATAATCTAAGTTTGAGTGCAACATCTTGTAGAGTTCTTCATCTTCATCTTCTTATTCTTATTCTCTTTCCTCTCTTTTATTTTAGTTTTTTCCAATTTGAGTAACAACTTTGGACTTCATTGTAACTAACACCGTCATTTGTATTCCATTCATTTATATTCTTATATAGCCTTCAGAAAGTCATTGTAAGAATAGAAATGTCCTTTCTCCTTCAATGATTGATGCCCAACGATAGATTCAAGAGAGGTTTGGAACAATATGAAACATCATTTTCCTTAGCATGTTGCTTGCATTTGTTAGCATAGTAACGTGGGAGACAACTTATGAATAATAAAACCAATATCATGATAGTGGAATTTTTATGTATTGTTTGTATTGTATTCATCTTGACTAAGTTTCTCGATCTTTATCTTATGATGATGTACTTGATTAAAGTATTAAACTTATAAAAGATCAATTACTTTGTTATTATTGTTCTTCGATGAATAATTGAGGAGTAGTTTACAAATTAATTTGTTGTTGTAGAATAGGAACATCAGAGTTGTCAGAACCATGACTTGTCTTCAAAATAATAGCAACAACTTTTCCGAAACATGCAACTTGACTTCTGATCTTAGAACTAGTGTTAAAGGTGTATTTTCTTATCTGATCTGATAGATTAAGATTAGGTGAGAAGATATTTCATTTCATTATCTTTCATTAGTGAGTTCTTGTCTTTAGATATATAAGCAACAACTTATTTGAGAAACAAGTCTTGTCGTTGTAGGTAAAAAATTTTTTTGAAGATGATACCAAAAGATTTTTTGATGTTTGGATCTTGAAATCAGATATTGTGGCAACAACCTTTCTAATTCTCAAGTATTGGAATTATTAAGCTTTGATTGTTCTTCTTACTGGATTGATTTTGATTGAAGAATGAAAGAGATCCAAAAGATTCTCAGATAAAAGTCTTTGAAATATTTGAACATTGTCTTCAAATATACAAGCAACATCTAATCTGAGGAACAATTTCGTTGTTCGTGAGTGAAAGCTTTTCTAATCCACCATGTCTTGATATGATCTTAATTACTAATAATCATCTTTTCTAATTTGCATATATGATGTTTGATTTCTAAAGCAAAAGCTTGTATTTGTACATATGATTTTATGGTTAATTCATCTTGATGTGATATTTGATTTCGATGATTAGATTTTTAAACTTGCATGTCGATGTTTGATTTAAGCAAAAGCTTGTATCATTACATTTGATTTTGACGTTGAATTCGATCTTTGGATTGGGCTAAAGCAACATATTATGTCATCTACATATTGGTTTCGATCTTGAGTTCCTTATCTATGATATCTTGAACCGTGACCTTTGGATTTAGCCGAAAGCAACAAGTTTTATAACTACTGACCAAGGCCGGTCTTTTGAATTTGGTGCTTTGGGCGAATCAAAGAGTGGTGCCCCTATAATTAATTTTAACAACAAATACATAAGGATAAAAGAGATAATTGGATAAAAACACATTTTCATTTGACATTGTACAAAAACAATACGAGTATAGATATTTGAATCAATGTTTACACCACATCAAAATATAACCCACTATAAAGAGTCTTCTTCTTCTTCTTCTTCTTCTTGATTCGATCTTTTTCCTATAAAAATTAACCAAACCTTTAAAATTATTTAAATATAATCCTCTTTAAAACCTACTTTCGATTGAAATCAACTAAGACTATTTAATCTATCTTATGATATAGTTGATCTCAAATAAGATTTTAATAATTTTAATTTAGAAATATTTCTTTAGGATACAACCTTTGATAGAATAGTCAATATTATTCTATAAATAATTCATGCATTAGGAAAACAATTAAAAGTCTTTAAAGAACTCAATATCATATAGCTTTATTTTATTCAATTGTTAAAAATTATCTAATAACTTTCAATTCCTCAAACAAAATTTCACCATCAAGATCAAGATAATAGTCATGTTTTAAACAAGTTTCAAGATGTTTACAACATGCTTTCAAATCCATATCAAATAATGATCTAAGCCTTTCAGCACAAAACAAGAATCCAAAAATATTTCCATATGTGCTATATATATTTCTCAAATCTTCTATCAAGTAAGCCAATTGTTTGATCTACATTAATCCTCACATTGTTTCCATGAAATGCTAAATTTTTCTCAACTAGGTGTCTAGTAGCGAAACTATCCTAAGTAAGACATCCTTCCAATTCCTTTTTCACTTCTTCAAAGCTTTTCAAGATGTTTATCAATTTTATATATTTTGAATCTAATTTGTAAGTCGGTCCATTTACTAGTGAAGAAAGACATGTGTGTGCCTTTGTAACACCCATTTCTAAACCCCAAGTATATATGGTGTAAATCGGAGTAAGATAGCATGCATAACATCAAAAGGGTGTCACATGTGTTTACCAAATCGACAAACAACATATATACCTAGTCATAAGCATAAAATTATTTAAACTTCATGTTTCATCAAACTATGCACATCATCAACTGTGAATATAATCCCATACTATAATCATAAGTCAACATAACAACTAATTCATAATATAATCAAGTCATATGAATCCAAATATACGCACTAATTCCGGACCACATGTCATCTCGAATAGAATTCAAATAAGAGCATATAACAATATCTCTTAACAAACATGAGTTCAAATACACCTCTGTGTTACATGACCCGAGCATTGACTACTTACCTAAGAAAGCGGATAAAACGGACTAAGCTCTTGACTATCATCGTGTGAAGCACTTATCTTAGGTACACAGGCAATGTCGCATAGAAAATATTCCAACGGAAGGGTGAGAATTCACATCATTATAAAATATATAACAATAAGCAATGTATCGACATTCAACAAAAGAATTCATCACAATTAATGTAATCATCTATACAACATGGCTTGACATTCCAAGTACCCAAATAATCCAATACAAGCATTACAAGTATAATAATTCATACAATTATCACACATAGCACAATTACCATCAAAGTAACCTTAATGTAACAATTAAACCAATTATTACATATATTACAAACATCGCTAATGTCACAATCAACCCAATTATCACATATATTACACATCAAAGCAAAACATCACATAACAACAAATGTGACTCAATCTGACTCATATATGGTAACCATCGTTAACATCTAGCTCACCTCGGCTCGATTCCTTTTCTAGAATTAAAGCATACTTTCGATCGGACAAGAAGCCCATCATTATGAACATATAGTCCGCCATCTATTTCAACACAAGGATCAAAACAACCAAGCTGAGTTCAATCTCCCCATGTATGCATGTGCAAACATAACCAAATATATGCAAACTAAGATTATCACCAAACCTTAATCATACGTATCACAATAATCCATTAAAATGAATTATCTCTAATTGCACAAAATACATTTTATCATGTTGTCATTACCAATAATGCAATTATTTAGCATTCACCAATCACATATATAATGAAGATAGCATTTAGCAACGATCTAACTTCATGTTATTCATATTTCACCAATTCATGACATACATATACATATACAAGTACTTTATACAATCACATAATGATCGAATCATCCATGCTAAAATACCTAGTTCTATCTTAAAGGTTATTGAATTAGCTTAATAACACTTTGAAGCGACGCCTAAAACAGCAGTTACGGTTCAAAACTTTAGCAGCTTTCAAAAATCCAAAAATATTGGATGCCACTTCGGGATACTAGAATTAGACTAAATACGAATCTTTTGATCACCAATGCATGTTGAATCATAACCTCTATGTGTCGATCGTCATTGTTTAATGGAGAGACTCCCTCGCGGGGTATTTAGGTCGATCCTCCTCGATTAGCAAATTGCAGCATCTGCATAAACACAATTTTACGCATTTCTAACTTCAAAGCCGCACACGAATTTCCTTCTTAAAACACCACAAATCAAACCAAGTCATCATGCTTATCAATTTTAGCAACAACATATTATTCTAACATGAGGTACTTATTCTCGCCATTTAACACATCAATTTCTATCAATTTCAAAGATTTCTACTCAAGCTAATATGTAAGATTCTAGATCTAGAAATTGAAATCAACAACACTTATTATGTCCACTTGACCTTACCTCTTAGGTTAGATATACAAGGTTGCCTTTTCTCCTTTTCCTTCTTGAAATTTTAGTGCAG
>CM038795.1:338296-407969 GCA_021764765.1 Vicia sativa
TTGAATTCCTCTCCTGATTCTTTCATCATTTGTTGTTCAAGTTGATCCATTATGCTGTAATGATCTTGCTTGGAATTCCATATCGGCAAATGAGGTTGTTCTTGATGAACCTCACAACCACTTGTCTTGTAACATTGGCGTAAGGCGGCTACTTCGACCGTTTGGTGAAGTAATCAATAGCTACTAGAATGAAGCGATGTCGTTGGGCGCTTTTGGATTCGATCATTCGGTCGTATCGATGCCCACATAGAAAGGCCACGGAGAAGAGAGAGAACGTTGAGGTAAATCGGTGGCACATGGATCTTATAGCGTGATCGGCACTTGTGACATCTTTTGATATGTTCTGACAATCAGTTCCATTGTTATCCAATAGTATCCTGCTCTCAAGATTTTACGGACATTGCATGCCCATTTGAATGGGTTCAAAGACCCTTCATGCACTTCATGGATGATCGTATGCGCTCTCTTGTGCGGCGTATCGACGAGAACCATGTCGAAGTTTCTTTTGTATAGCACATCTTCATTGGGAAGAAATTTCTAGAAAGCCTCCTTAGGTTTCTTATCCTTGTCACGATGCCGAGTGGGTACTCTCGTGTTTGAAGGAAGCGTTTGATGTCGTGAAACCACGGTTTATCATCGAAGGAAGCTGCGATTCTGCAAATACATATGCGGTCTTTCAGGCGTCGATCACGGATTTAGGCATATCATTCCAATCGTTGACTTTGAACATGGAAGATAAGTGGCAAGGCGTCTGCCATTCGATTCGATCTCGAGGGATATGATGCGGTTGACTTTGTTGAAGAAAGTCAACAAACGTCTTGCATAATCTTGTAAGGAATCAAACCAAGATGATGAGTTTCATACTTGTCTTTGATTTGGTTGATCACAAGGGCTGAATCTCCATATATATCAAGGATCTTGATCCTCAAGTCGATGGCTTCTTCGATACCCATGATACAAGCTTATTCTGCGATGTTGTTGGTGCAATCAAATAATGATCGGCGGAAAGCGGGATATGAGAACCCTCGGAGTGATGATGGCGCCCCGATTCCATTGCCAAGACATTAGCTTCTCCATCAAAATTAAGCCCCATCTAGATTACGGATCGGACCTTAGCGTCAGCGGTTAGTTCGTCACAATCTTTCATCTTTAAGTACATAACATCCTCGTCCGGAAGTCGAACTTGAGAGATTGGTATTCGTTGAAGCGGTGATAAGCAGTGATCGAGAATGCTTCCTTTGACCGCTTTTGAGCGCGATCTTGGATGTCATATTAGGATAATAGCATACGCCATCGAGCAATTCTTCCGGTTAAGCGGGCTTTTTCACGATACTTGATTGGATCCATTTTGGAGATTAACCAAGTCGTGTGATTGATCATGTTTGGCGGAGGCGTTTTGAAGCCCACACAAGCGAGCATGTTTTCCGAGCATGGAGTGAGTTTCCGCGATCTGTGAACTTTTTACTCAAGTAGTAATGGCATGCTCCTTCTTACGGTTTTCATCTTGGTGTCGAGCATACATTATGGACTCTTCTAGCACGGTAAGATACATGATTAACGGTCTTCCTTTTGGAGGAATCGATATTGGTGGTTACGAGGTATTCCTTGATCTTTATCAAGCGCTTTTGGCAATCTTACATCCACAACCTCTTGATTTTGCGGAGAAGCTTGAATATCGACCCAGTTGCGATCATTTGAGAGATAAATCGGAGATGTAATTCAACCGTCCAAAATCCTCTTGCTTTTACGTATGTGGCGTGGCATTTCTTGAATAGCCTTGACTTTGTCGAGTCAACTTGATACCTCTTTGGTGACGATGAAACCTAGGAGTTTTCAGGATCTTACCCAAAGGTGCATTTGTTAGGATTCGGTAGATGAAATTTCCTTAATCGTTGAAACAACTTCAAGAGATAATATATGCTCTTCTTGATGTGGACTTTGCTATCATGTCGTCTCCGTAGACTTGATCTCTTTGTCATGTCATGAAAGAGGTAGTCATTGCCCTTTAGTAAGTTGCTTTGCATTCTTTAATCAGCATTACTTTGTAGCAAAATGTGCCCGTGGCGTGATGAAGTGTCTTCTCCATGTCTTGGGAGCCATTACGATTGATTGTAACCGGAGAAACCGTCCATGAAGGAAAGACGTTGAATTTTGCGGTGCTATCCACTAGCATGTCGATATCGCGGTAGTGAAATCGTCTTTGGACTTGCTTTGTTCAAGTCCCGATAGTCAACACATTCGACCTTTCCATCTTTCTTGGAGCAGGCACTATGTTGGCTAGCCATTGAGGATATTCGAGAAGTGGCAGGAAACTGCGTCGAGCTGTTTTGAACTTCCTTTTGATTTTGTCGGCCATTTCGGGGTGAACTCTTCTCGAGTTTTGTTTGGTGGTGGACACTCGGCTTTAATGGCGGTGATGCTCCGATCTTTGGTATCTAACCACGGCATGTCTTGGTAGGACCAAGCGAACACATCAACATATTCTTTGAGAAGATCTATCGGTTTGCTCTTGGCGTTCTTTGTCGGTGAAGCTCAATATTTACTTCTTTTTGTCTTCCTCGAAACCTAAGTTGATTGCTTCCAGAGCTCTTTGTGAAATTTGAATGATTTTTCCTCGTGCTTAAGTAATCGAGAAATCTCATCAGGATCTCTTGAACTTCTTCCTCGGCGACTTCACAGGGATTTCAAAGTTGGGAGAGAGCATAGAGTTATTTTTCAATGGATTTGTCCATCTGTTAATCTGCATATTTGATTTATGTTTGATTAATTAACCTTTTTCATCATTTTTTTTTTGAAAAAAAATCAATGTGAAAGTGTATTGATTAAAATTTTTATTTTTTTTTTTTGAAGATTTTTTATTGTGTTTTAGGATTATCATTTCAAGAAAGGGTAAAATGAAAAAAAACACAAAGTGTGGAATCAAAACAACGCATTTTATTTATGATTCACAATATGAAACGGGGCCTAAAATACAAACTCATTTGTCTTGGGCAAGACAAAGAGAAATTTTAAAGCTAAACCCTATAAAACATCTCTTCACTTTGGGCAGTGAGAGTTCAAAACAAAAGCAAAGATAAACTACTTAGAACTAGGGCGTTAGTCAGAACTTCAACGAGTTTCTAGTAGTGGCGAACTCCTTGGAAGTCGAGTACTTGGGTAATTTTCCACTTGGTTTAACCCTTGAGTAGACTTTGGTCGTTGGTCGACGAGGTTTGAAGACTGGACGACGAACTTTGCTTTTGTCTTGCTAAAGCGGTCTTCTTCGATGAATAGATCGGGAAGTATGGGATGACATATATGTTTTACATTGACCTCTGTGTTGAATTACGGGATGTACCCTCAATCTTACGAGTGAAGAGACTCGTTGTCGGCGACACTTTCCGCCATTATCTGAATCGTACCCACTGATCTTGATGATCACGTTGATGTAGTGGTAATCGGTTGATTTAACAAACTCTCTTGGCGTTAAAGCAAAGTCTTCGTTAGAACCTCGATTGGTGATTAGATCGGGAAGATGAGTACCTCCTCTACGGTTGACTAGGATACTCAAAAGAATCACCCCATCGATTGGGCTGGATATCTTCATTCGATTCTCGAGCTTTCTGGCGCAGTATATTTCACCATGTAATCAAATTTGCCGCTTGGTTCTCCCAAGGTATCCCAAACTTAGGAAGGGAGGTGGATTTTCATGTTGCTACAAGGACATGTCTTTGAATTGATCGATCGGTAGCGTACAATTCCTCTTGAGACACATATTCGGTTTGTTTAAATAAGTGCTCCACTCTTGAATCTAGAGGATCATCTTCATCATCTTCAATGGTAACAACGTTAACTCTTGAAGAGCAGTTTAAAAACCCTTGTGGAATACTTCTTTGATTGGACGAAGCGCTTCATCTTTTGTTTGTCTTTGGGAGATCGGAGTTGAACCAGAGTCCGGCTTTGTCTCGTTGTTGTGAGGTTTGATTACTTGTCCCATCCTGACATTGCCATCTTTTACTATCTGTCTTCTTCTTTATAAGAAGAGATAGATGATCTGCTTTTCTTGTAGATTCATCTTCTAACGGATGTCAGGAGATGTGTCCCTTCAGCGTCGTTGGTCGTGATGAAAGAAGCTGGACAAATGGCTTATGAAGCAAAGCTTTCACAGGGATGGTTACTAGCTTTCCATTCTTGGAATTTCGATTTCGATGGAGAGTGAAAGTCTTTGCTCACCTTAGTGGATCCAGGTCTTCCTAGTGAACAAGCTATGCGGCTGGCACGTCCATGACTTGAAAGTGATTTGGAAAGTATGCGGACCAATTGTCATCGGAGATCGACTTCGATAGCGACTTCGCGACCCGTCAAAGGCTCTTACTACTATGTCATTGAACTTCATTGGTGTCCCTTTGTAATAAGCAGTGTAAGTCTTTGGCATTACGTTCAAAGATGAACCGGTATCTACCAATACATTGGACGGAGAACGATTGGCAAATCATCGAGATGCAAAGCCAGTTGTGATCTTTCCTTCTTACGGAAGTTCCTCATCTTTGAAACTTAGATTATTACAAGTGTTATGTTGGCAACAATACCTCCAAATTGTGCAGTCATCATTGATCTACATAGGCTTGGTCTATACCTCATTAAAGCTTCTCGGAGCGGGTTGAGGAGTAGAGATAGTATTGAAATCTTGGAAGATGCATCGGTGATCCACGACTCGGTATTCGCTCTTCTTGATTAATTTATTATCTCATCAAAATCTGCGTTGGCGTTGGCCTTATCGAGGAGGAACATTTGTGCTTAGGTTAACGAGGGAATCGTTGCGAGGATTCTCGGGAGATATTAGTTTTGTCTAACAACGGAGGCTGCGAGAGCGGTCTTGGTAGCAATGGTATGCACTCGTCCACTTGTGTTACTCGTCCGATTTATTATATTGACATTAGGTGGAAGAGTAGGCATGGTTTCTCCTTCCCATCCTCTATCAGTTGCATTGTATTGGTGAAATTGCTTTGGTAGGCTGTATGGAAAAGGACCGGGTAGGCAAATCACCAAAGGAGACCACAGAGCGTTGGAACCGTTGTATTCAATCTCCACATGTTTGGGTACATTGAAACAAGGGATGATAACGTTTACTTGGATTTTCAGTTGATATTGAGACTAAAAGCTCATACGGAAAATGCCCTCTTGTATTTACGTCATAGTCATCTGTTTTTGTAGATACGTAGGTCACCGATATCTAACAATCGTTGAATATACGCTCTCTTATGGTGGGACATCCTTGAAAATTCTTGAAGCGAGATGTTGCAAGTGAGTAATCGTGCTTAGTGAAGGCACCATTGTCTTATGCTTCATGGAGATGTACTAAGTTTCCTCTGATCGAGTTTACGTGCGTGACGAGATACATACTGTATTTCTTATATCAAACTCACTTTGAATGTCCCTTTGTGGTAGGAAGCGGATTGGCTTGCATGTTGGGATTGTATTTCTAAGGAAAGAAGATTAGATCACTAATCTTGTACTTACCTTTTAATGCTATACAATGCTCAAGTCATGGCACGGTGCTTGAGTGAAAAGGCAAGACACGTCACTTTGTACCACCACGGCAATTTTTCGAAACCGAGGTGGTGACCTTATGCAGCATGATTCTTTTCTATTAGCGCGGTATAGTTATTACGTATGCGTCATTGAATTGGGTCGAATGCGTGACGAGCGCACGGTTTGATTGTTAAACTCTGAGCCATTGAAATTTATTGAGTTTGTTGAGTTTGTTGAAATGCGAACAATTCCTGTATTGGGACTTGTTAACGGTAGGTGCTATGGCAGCTACACATCGTTGTTATTGACATTCTTACGTGGTTTCCCTCGGGATACCATTCCTATCATGTTCCTTTTTCTTTGGAAGCGGTTCCAACCTTCTTTGTTCCACTAGAAGATCTTGCTTCCTTGGTTAGGCGTCCGGTTCGAACCCCTCTTCTAATCGCATTCCCATGCTTACCATCTCGGTGAAATCTCGGGAGGCGCTAGCGATCATTCGCTCGTAGTAGAATGAGCCAAGATGTTTAAGAATACCTTAGTCATCTCTTTCTCTTCAATTGGGTTGACTTGGGCAATGATTTCCCTCCATCGTTGCGTATTCTTTGAATGTCTCTCTTTCTTTTGAGACATGGGCGGAGTTGATCGATCGGAGCCATATCCAAGTTGAACTTATATTGTTGTACAAAGGCTTCACCTAAGTCATTGAATGTTTGGATACTTTACATCTAATCCATGTACCACTTGATGCGGCACAGTGAGACTATCTTGGAAGTAGTGGATTAACAAGCGGTGATCGTGCGTTGTATGTGGACATTTTCACTGCATACATCGTGAGATGACTTTGTGGACAGGAGTTTCCTTTGTACTTTTCAAAGTCGGGGACTTTGAATTTTGGTATCCTTCGTGAGGAACTAAGCAAAGATCTTGGGCGTTTTTCCCAACAATTCTTTTCCACAATTGTTTTAATTTCAAATTGCATTTTGAGGAGTTGTTCTGGAGATTCTCCATCGAGCCACGTGAATTCGTGTTATTGGAGTATATGGTGAACTTCTTCGTCTATGGTAGTGTACTCTCTGATGAGTTATCATGATCGGTTGAGAAACCGACATTGTTACTTGTGGAAGAGTTACTCCATTCGGAGAGTAAATGTAGAGTTTTGTGCAAAGTAGGTATTTCAAGCGTGGTTGTTTGCACTTGAGAAGTCGGTTGGCGAATCCGATGCCAAAGTTGAAAGGCATGCCCATGGATAGCCTTACGGCATCTTGAAGGTGAACTCTTGGCTGACGATTGAAGCTGGAGTAGTAGTATCCTCTGAAATGTTGCTTGGTTTTGGCTCGATCTTTGCTTTGACTTTCTTGCGATAATGAGTTGACCAAAGATGTGAGTCTCTCCACTTCTTCTTGTAGTGTTGTTCTGTACTCTGAAGTTCAACATTCTCTTGTTCAAAACCTTCCATTACTTTTCTTCTTTTTGATCTTGTGCGTTCGAGTTAATATGGGCAGCGATTAGAAACTCTAAAGAGAATTTCAAATGTAAAATGAAAAGGAATTTCAAAGAATTTCAGCTAAAGAAATTTACGCAAATATTTGGATGGAAAACACACATTTATTGATTATTGAAAGAAGATTACAACAATTACATTTTGAGCATTGCTCACACAAATGATAAAATAAATGATAAAATTACAAACTAAACTAATTAATTGTCCTCGTCGGATGAAGATCCAAAGGCTTGATGTAGCTTGACTTGAGTTCTTTCCATAGTGAGCTTTCAGTTCGACTTTCTCGGCTTTTAGCTTGCTAATGACTTTCTTCCATTCGTCGGGAGCGGGATCATTGGTTGTCATTTCCTCGAGCTTTCTTTTCCTTTCTTTGACGTATCTTTTGATCGCGTTATCTTTACGTGAATCTTCTCATCTTTCTCCATGAGCCATTCATCACGGAAATAGCGTCTTTTCATGATCTTTGACTTGCTTCTTGAGCTTCTCATTCTCGAGATTAGTCTTAGGAACTTGTTTTCCAAAGCCTCTTTTCAAACCATCTTGGAAGCTTCTTGGTATTCTCCATAGTTTCGTGGGAAAAATTGTTAATTTGGAAGCGGTTGAGAACATGGGTTCTTCATAAGCGTAAGGCATTCGAAATTCCTTTGCTCTTTTCTTTACCAAAGAAGTATAGTTTCCATCTACACAATTCTTTGCCTTACCTTTTCTTTCTTTCGGATGTGATGCCAAGCTCACGATCATCTACTTCAATCCTGAGGAATCCTCTCCTTCATGATAGAAGTAGCTCTCTCTTGTAAAACCAAGAGGTTTACTAGAGTTTGCGTATCCGAGTTGACGTCTAGCGAGAATGGGTTGTAGTTGATTCCTCCTTTCGTACCGATGAAATACGTTGGCAAATCTCTGACTCTCATGATTTCCATCTCATTTATGCTAAGGTATACCAATGGATATAAATCGTTTGTAAGAGACATGAGTCTTTGAGACCAATGCCATTCATCTTTGTTTTCGCGGAAGATAGGAGATTTAGGCAGTGTGAGGTAATCCATTTGAAGCAGTACACAACACACGATAGTTCCATCTCCTGGCGATTCCTATGATGAATAGAGGCGTACGTGTCACCGCGAGTGGGAGCAGGTTTCCAATCGAAAGATCCTTATGGCGTTGATATCAACGAAATTTGGGACGTTGGGAAACAACACCAATCCATAGAGGAGTAAAGCTAAAATAGCTTCAAAGGCTACCATACTACCGGCTTGGAGAATTTAGAGCCTTCTCCATTAGGAACTTTGAAGTTAGTCCTAAGAGTTTTCCTCTGGTAGTTAGGTTTTTGTCTATCTCGATTTCTTTAAGTGAGTCATCGTGCAATGATGGTGACTTAGGAATGGCTTCCAAACCATTGAAAGGCACTTTGTACGTCTTGAGATACCTAGGATGTGTGCGTACTCTTCCAAAGTAGGCATCAATGATAGTCGAGGAAAGTGAAAGCGATAAATTGGATCGTAAAAGCCGAGCGAAAGTTTTGAGAAGTCCTTCATCAACGTTAGTGTTCAGAATAGTTAAAGAGTTCCATAGCGTTTTACGAAATCAGAGGATCTTCTACCAAGGATGCTAACTCTTTTCTTTTACATCGAGAATTCTAAAGCTATCTCTTGGTGAATCTTCCTCGGCGTCCATCACTCTAACCTAAAATATTTTACAAAGAAAAATCTCTAAATTCTTTGGAAATGGGAAGAAAATGAGTTTTTGAATGAATGAATGATGCATGAATCGTAAACATGGTTAGTAGTTATACACACGGTCAAGCGTTCGAAGTCACGAGCATAGAATAGCGATAAGAATCAAGCGTGGGTAAGTTCTAAGGGCTTATTCATACGTGAAGCAGGTTCTCTGATATCTGAGCTCAACACTCCTCTTTGAAATATTATCGGATTTGTTGAATACTCGATGGTCCAATAATATTTTCAAGAGAAACTACTTTGATCGTAGTCTCGCATGACAATTACTCTAGGCTTACGCCGAATAATCTACACTACATCCTAAATGGCGAGGATGGGTTATGTGTCTCTGACCACTCGACTTATGAAGTTCCTTGAAAGCAAAATGTCTTTGCAAATACTTGCTAAACACAAATACAAGACAACCTCCAGAGAGGGATCTCAAATTAACTCCGTAAATCTTGAGACTTCTCACAAGTTAATAGGACTATACCCCACCTAGATCTTAAAATGTTTCTTAAATCAGGGTTAGGATTTCCATCGGATGAAATCGCGAAAACACACAATAAAGAAAAACAACATATGCAATATGAAAGCTTAACCTTTATTTCTTTGAAAAAAAAAAAACGATGCTCTTGAAGCGAGTCATCATTTTAAAATCAAAGTTTACGTACTCCCAGTGATCGCCATTTTTCTGATCGCGTTAAAAGGTGGCGTGCTAGGGAATCGAATGTGAATTCATTCTCAGCTCAAACGATTTACTCTTTTGATTTGTTTATAAAGATGCGAGCATCAAGCTTTATTATTTTCAACACAAGAAAAGATGATTTAATGATTATGAAAAAGGGAAAATTTAATACCCTCAATTGATTTTGATATAATGTGACTAAGCGCAAACTGGATACGCATTAGGGAGATTACGAGTAAGGGGTTTGTTATATAAAGGGAATAGATGGAGCACCCTAAATATATATAGTTATCTATAGCTTTATATATGAATATGTTTGATATGTTTGTGTGTTTTAATTGCTATTTCTATGATTGGGAAAGTTTCTCCTTTGGGATTTTAAGAAGGATAGATTATGTGGGATCCTAGTGTTTGTTATTATTGTGCTCATAAAGATCTTTGGATCTTACATACATATCCCTAGTGGGAATCGGAGCATTTGTAGCTCGGATCTACGAGGGATCTATGGTTTGTTTGATGCGAGGAGAAAGAAATTTGCTCGCAAGGATGAGACCTTGTGCCTCGTATTCTCAAAGGATGTTGAGAAAGTCGAGGCAATCGTAGTTCCACTTATGCTAGTGGAAAGCAACGGGATGTTAGTAAGAGCAGGACAAATGTCATCTTAATGAAAATGTATCTAATCTATTTCATCACATACATTTTGAAAAGTTTGATTGATAAAAATCTTTCATCGTAAGTTATAGTGTTTTGCTTGAGTGTACAAGCGTTACCACTTACATGTTTAAGAAAGATGTTTGAAAAAGATGATTGAATCTTTTAGCTTGTAAGCATTGGTGTTTTGCTTGAGTGTACAAGCGTTACCACTTACAATTAAGAGATGTTTTTGTTTGAAAAGAGTTTGAAAAGTTTGTTGTATGTGATGTGATAGATGAGATACTTCTTCCATAGAGATGATAAATGTCTAAATCTAGGAGAAATTGATTGGATTAAAGGATGCTTTTAAGAAGCCCATGGGTCCTGTATTGTAAGCAAGAGGAGGCATTAAAGGTCATGAGGTCATCGAGGGTCCTTGTATGAAGCTCGAGAAGCTATAGGGTATGGTGGCTTTGGCTTTAAAGGATTTCATAGAAACCATCCTTTTGGAATTAAGAGCAATTTCATGAAATTATACTCTGGGGTTCTATCTTAGCGGGTGATTCTTTGTATTGGAAGCCAATAGGAGGTTCATTAAGAGATTTCTGGTCTTTCATTGTATGATGCCAAGAAAGGCTAAACTCAATGAGGAGTTCTTTTGAGCGAAGCCCAAGAGGAGGTGACTCAACAGAGATGTTTGTCTTATATGAAGCCTAAGCGGAGGCTAAACTCGGATGAATGATTTTCTTATACAAAGCCTAAGAGGAGGCTAACTCTGTAGGAGAGTTATCTTGTATAAAGCCAGAGGAGGCTATAAGCGTAGGAACCTATTGGTTAGACTAATTGTTATGTTATAATTAGGCAGTTGTATAAACAAGTGTGTGTGTGTGTGTGTGTATATGTATTCACAGGAGTTTATGAAGGAAATATAAACAATGCATGATGTTTATTTACAAGAGTTTATGAAGAAATATAAACAAGTGTGTAAACAGCAGTTTAAAAGCAAGCGTAACGATTATTTACAAGTTTGAATTGTGTACAAGGAAGTAAATATGTACGAGCAGTATTTATGTACAAGAGGATGTGGATGTACATAGGAGGGTTGGGACTTACACCATAAGGGTGGCCCATTGGTTTGAAAAGCGATTTCACAGAATAATGCTCCTTTCAATACCAATGGTATTGATTATATATCTGAAGACAGACAGCGACGAATGATAAAGTTTATCTATGTTTAGTATTTACAAAAAAAAATATACATGTTATGTATGATAATTTATATGAATATAAAAAAAGAATTTGATATGTACAAGGAAAATATATATACATAAAAAGAATGTTTTGTGTATACAGTGAAGTGAAAACAAGCGATAAAGTTTATGCATGCTTGAGTATAAAATATACGTATTATGTCTGGATGAAAATTTGTATGTATACGAAGAGAGTTTGATATGTACAAAGAAATAATTATGTACATAAAAAGAATGTTTTGGGACTTACACGTGAGAGGCCATGATCGATTAAAAATTCGAGAAAAGCGAAATCGGTTTATCGTTTAATCGGATCGATCATGGTAAAAAATGTAAGTTTGATGAAAAGTTTTGAAAAATGATTTTGAAAGTGTTTTGAAATGTGAGGTTTATTTGAGAAGTTTTGAAAAGAATCGGAAGTCGAAAGTTTGAAAAATTCACCTTTTAAAGTGGTTTTGAAAAGTGCTCAAAGCGTCGATTTCATTTCGATTAAAATATAATCGGATGAAAGTTTTTTCGAAAATTTTTACACTATCATAAAATAGATACATTTATTGACAAGTTACAAAAATCACCTCAAAATGAGGAGTTTTGATTGGTTAAAAAAATGTTAAAGTTTGTGAAAAACATGAAGAAAAAATATGAATTTGAAAAAAAAATGGTCCATGGGAGGTTTGAACCGGAGACCATTGTGGGTATATACGTGGCAAAGATCTCTGGCGAGCTGGCAACCTGGGACAAGAGTGCATTCGTGTATTGAATCAAAACACGTGTTAATATTATATTGGAAAATTTAAATTTGAAAAACACCAAGAACACGTGAATTCTTCACATCTTCTTCAATTCTTGATTTTGTAACTTTCTTGTTTCTCAATGAAATGAAAGTTGTAAACATGAAGTTGCTCGAAATTTAACAAGGAATATGATGATGGTTGTTAATTTCATTTTTTGTCTAACATATTGAATTTACGGAAAACGTGAAGAACCTAAATGGAAATTCTAATTGAAATGATGTATGATTGATGATTTTTCAATTGTTGAGGTTAAGGATCGTGAGAGGTGCAAAAACAAATGGCCAAGGTTTTTGTTTAAATGCAAGGAATCATGAGTTGAGTTTCAATTTCTCACATTCAAAATTGAGATGAAGATGGTGTTAGGTGTTTCCGAACTTATTTTATGATTGCTATAGCTGTGACCTATGTGGAAGGTGTGAGGATAGTGCCTTTCTCCCTTGAATCAACTTTACAGATCGTGCTACCCATCCACCTTAAGCTCAAAATGAAGCTGATTTTGATGTTAGAGTTATTACAGATGGAAGTTAATGATCCGGATCATTCATATGATGTATGGTGATGATGTTTGGATGATCAAAACTCAAGTTATCAAGCAAACTCAAATTCGATGGTTATGGCGAGTTTGCAAGTTTAGAAACATGGCATGTGATTCGAGTTTCAGCTTGATTTGTGTTAATCTTAGTTTCAAACAAGTTTATATTGATTATGAAGATGTTTGACACCAAAACTTTCATGGTTTTCACTAATTTCAAAATTGCAAGTTTTCTCAAAATGCACTATATTTCTTGAATTTCAAGAAAGTAAGAAAGCATGTACTTGCATGGCTTTGGTGTGTTTGAACTTGAAAAGAATGCCTCTATTTATAGGCCATAGGATTCTGAAATGTTAGGCACAAGTACATGGCATTTGGTAAATCAAAGTTACCTTAGAGGCAAGAAAGACATTTGCCTAAAAAGAAACTTCCTTTTTCACCATGTGTTTAAATTTTGATTCTATCCTTCAATTATTACCTCTAGCTGATATTTATCAGTTCTATCTTCAATTTGGCAAGGTGGCAAGTGTTCTAGAAGAAGAAATCAAAAATGACCTATAATTTGAAGTTTTGAATTTGAAAATCATGTTTATGGAGCCTTATGTTTCAATTTCAAAAGTATAGCTAGACTCCATGGATTTGAGAGTTCTTGGACATTTGGAAAGCTTGTTTCAAGGGCTACAACTTTCATGTTTGAGTTTTTTCCAAATCAAAGTGGAACTATGAAAAATTGCCATGAAGTTTGGAAAAAGTACAAAATTTTAACACTTGAAAATTTTTCTAAGTGTTTAAATTTGACTTTTTTGACTTTCCAAATTCTTTGATTTTTATGATCATGATGGATCATTTGAAGTATTTTGATGATGAAAAAGTTTTGTTTTGAAAAAGTTGACCAAAAGTCAAAGTTTGACTTTTACATGCAAATGAATTTTCATCGGATGTTTTGATTGGTGATGAAGTCGTGAACTTGTGATGTTTGAATCGAGAAAATTAGGTCAAGATGTTGTATCTAAGATATAATGACCAATCTCTATCAAAAAGGTCATTCATTGCTCAAAAAGTCGAGAGAATACTCATCCTCGATCAAAACCTACAATTACGATCCTCGATTGATTAATGAGAAAAAATGGATATCGAGATTGAAGGTTGATGTTTTGATCAAGATAGGTCAAATATGATGAGTAAAACTCAAACCCTAATTGGTTGCCTCTTGAATCAGATGAAATTTGATGAAACCTAATTTTGACTCAATGAATGCTACACAAATTAACTTTTACATTACAGCTTAGTGATGCATGATGCAAATGTAAGGTGGTATATTAGGTCAAAAATTGGGGTATGATAATTCTCCTATAAAGACTTTGAAAATTCTTTGTTTTTGGCATGCATATCACAATATCTAATATGGTTTTGTTTCTTCTTTCATCAATTCCATTATGTTAAAGGCGTATAAAATGATTTGCCTAATAATTAAACCTGCATATTACACGAAATCTTCAAACATCTTGGATGTGTATTTATAACACCCAAAAATCAGAGTTAAATCTTGGATGTTATAGAATCATAGGACTTCAAATTCTGAAACTGAAACTTATTCTGGAATCAAATTCGAGGATTCAAAAGCCTCCAACCGCTAAAAATTGTAGGAAAAAATGCGAAAAATTGAGCTACTGATGATTTATATTGATGCAAAGCAGGGAAGCAGTCGACACAAACAATAAGTAGGAACGATTGACCTAAATAGGTGAGTGGTCGATGCAAAGTACAATGAGCGATCGACGCAAAAAGAATTGATCTTGAGGATAAAGTCAATTTTTTAATGATTTTATAACTTACCATAACTTTTGAACTATAACTACGATTGATCTGTTCGAACCGTTAAAGCTAACAAGATGAACTGTATTATGATTGAATTATATGAGTATTTTGTGCATTAATCAGTATCTATGTGTTTATGAGATTGATTTTTTACATGTTGTTATACCATTGTGTGCTATTTTAGTGATAAACATGATGTTGATTATGAGGATTCCATTAGTGATTTTAATGTTGTTGTGACTTAAGTGATGTTCAGTGATCAATGTTGATTTATTGCCTCGATTTCCATATTTTATTGGATGTATTGAAAGTTATTAAAGACCATAACTTGGGTTTATAACTCTAATTGAGATCTTGTTCGAAGTCTAGGATAACTAATGTAATGAACTTTAGTTAGATGGAATAAAATAAGATGAAAGAAGTATTTCCCCAATAACTAAAAATTTGAGATATAGTTAGGTACCAAGTGTTGACTTACATTGATGTTTGTTTGTATGATGGTATGTTGATAATACTTTGATGCCTCATTTTCTAAGATGATATGATGATTAGTTGATGTTATGTATGTATGATGTTATGATGATGATGTGATTTCTTTGATGATGACATGATGATTATGATGATATGGTGGTGTAGCGTTGTTTTGATCTCATGAGTATATATATATATATATATATATATATATATATATATATATATGTGTGTGTGTGTGTGTGTGTGTGTGTGTGTGTGATGAAACTTGTTTGATTAAGATGATATAATGATGTTATGATGAAATCATGAATGATGATGCGTTTGACTAGCCATTAGTCGTTTTTTATTATGCTTTTGCATCATGCATTCATGGCAATAATGTAGGACTTGATCCGGTGGTGATGATTAGGACTTCATCCAACGATGATTTAGATGTCGGTCTAGTGATTTGGTCTCAATCCCATTGTGTGGATTTGGTATATCTAATTTCTCCGGACCAAGAGGAATTGATCCTATGATTGGGATCTTTGGAGGGGTGATGGCCCAATGTCCATCAAATGATTTGGTACCACATGCATAAGCCTGTATGCACTACATATTATGTGGCATTACATAGTTGTTGATTCGACGATGTTATATTATGTTGTTGTCTTTGGATGATGATGTTTGTTGAGTTGGTATTTGAATACTTATTGGTTTATTCTACTATGTCTATTCCTTATGTCTTTTATAATGATTATGATTTATACCCTTCTGCTTGAATATTTCCTCCACGAGAATGCTTGAAGGTGATCAAGAATAGTACATTGAAGCTTAGATGGATAACTTTATGGAGTATTTATTTAGTTCCGTCAAATAGAAGGTGTCTTGCTACGATATGTTAACATCGAGGAGTTTGGGAAATGAATGAATTGAACCTTGTGTTCCTTTATGATGTATAAGTTGTTTTTAAATTGTTTAAGTTATTATAGGTCATGACTTATGGATGATGGAGTATGACAATATTTCCTTTGAAATTATAATGAAACTATATTTGGGATTATGATTCCATGAAGTTTAAAAAGTATCAAATTGATGTTACTAAAGATCTATTTGTTTTTATGGAAGCTATTATTCTGATTAAGTCTTGCATGTATATTGATTTATAAATAAAATGCAATGCCCTTTGTTAATTACTAGAATCTATTTACTAAATAATATGAATATTCTTTGGGGATTAGAAGGAATTATTTACAATATTTTCCTCCTCCATCTATTAGAAGAACTTTGATCCTCTTCTAACTAAACTTCCGACAAGTATCTGAATCTCTTAAGATTTTGATACTTATCTTTCTCTTGATCCATAGATCCTTAGCTTTAGATCCACAACTTTTTGGTGAACTCATCGACAAACAAAACAAAAATATCTATTTCCACCAATGGTATATTATGAATGGACCACATACGGAATGTACCAACAGTATGGGAATGATCATTGGCATAATTAAAAGCGAAAGAATTTCGGATTGCTTAAAAACAACCTTCATAGAATTTTAGACATCTCAAGACTTGGAATACGATAATCATATCGAAGTGTCGATTGATTGCGTGATTGAAAATTCGGATGTCCAACCTCAAATGCCCGAACCATCTACCCTTGTGGTAAATCACTTGATTTTGACATTGTACCGGTCAAGCGATGATAGTCTTAAATGTCATGTTCTTGATAGAGGAATTTCAATAAATTTTGGGTGTCAAACAATTTGAAAATCCATCTTTCATGACAAGTGAGAAACCTTTTTCAACTAGTTGTCACAACACTTAAGTCGAACTTCATTCCGGTACATAAGTACATCTTTGGTCATAGATTTCCCTCCATTACTCATTTGAAATACTATATTGCCAATACCTACTATGCAAAACTATTATCAACAAGTTTTACCTTGCTCTTCTTTGACTCGTCGAAATCGAAAACCGTTCCTACGACGGTCGTATGATTCAAGACCGAGTCGAGGACTTCAGATCTTGACTACGATGTAACCGTCTACTTGTTGCATCCATAAACATATATCACCTTGATAATAACTCATTGGTCACATGTATTTTATTCTTTGTCTTCTACAAAAACTCATTAAAGTGATCTAAAACAACCTTCATGAAACTACCATACCTTGACCTTAAATAACATTGATTGTTCTTGTCATGAAAGTCTTCACTAAAGTGATGAAGAACAACAACACCATGACCATTTAAAATATAATCCATATATTTTAAATTTATTAGTATTAATCCACCATAAAAAATCTTCAATGCCCCATATTCAACTCTGATGCGAGAAGCATGGATCATCGAACATGCTTATGAATAACAATTTCATGAGATTACGGAACACACCGTTACTTATTGAATTTTTAAATATCACTATACCAATACAAGAATCCAACAATCTTTATTGTCTCAAAATGAACACATTTACCTTCCTCAAACTAAACTGTATTTTTTCTTGGACACGTGTAATAAGATAAACTTGATTTCATGACCCAAATCTCTCAGTATCCAACATTGTACCACTAGTGCATAAATATTATCATAACTAACATCATATGATACAACTGTAATATGAAAAAAAATCATCATTGCTCTACGTATCGGGTCACTCCCTCGTGAAATATCTAGTTTATTGATAAGTAAGTATTTTAATATTACTTCGAAGACTTCATCAATATCACCAATCTTCATATATTTCACCTTTAAAAAATTCCTTGATCTCACTGACCATTTGAACTTTATCTAAAGTAATAGTACCATCCTTACCATAGAAGAGCATCATTAAATTGCTCAAAGGATCTAGTATGATATTAACAAAATTAGAGTCTTGTCCTCATCTTTAATCTTCACCTCAATTTTCTCTGATTATCAATGGTCTTGTCAAATTATGTCAACTTCTTATGTCACGATTGAAGCCGACTTTGAGATTTTGTATACATGAAGTAATAGAGATAGCAAAAATCGCCACCGACTTTCTATTTTATCAATTAAGGAAAGTGAAAAGAAAAGGAAAAGACCTTCGTTAGATTACGGTAAGGGAGAAAGGTTATGAAAAGGGAAGGTATTAGCACCCTTTCCATCCGTAATTATCTGAGCTCTTAGTTGCTCTTAGATCATTTTTTTTTAAAAAGTGCTTTACATGTGTTTGACAAAATGTTTTGAAAAAAGGCATTTCGCTTTGACTTTGTAATGATTATGTAGGAATGTATACAAAGTGTTTGGAAATATTTTGTTTTGAAGTTTGAACTTTGACAAAAGTGTGAAATGTAAAAAGTATTTGATAGAGCAAGCAAGTAAAAGTCTTATTACCTACTCGAGAATGGTCATTTTCTAAATTGTTGTTTACGTTCCTTTAGAATAGTGCTATCCGTACCATTGGTTGGTAGGTAACCACTATAGTTTGGATGAAAGACATTAGAAGGGACATCGGATGGTCAAAGCAACTTATAGGAAATATCCTAGCACATTGAAGGACTATCATCATTTTACGTGTCGACAATCGGGGTCAAGATCATATATTCGTAAGCGATATCATTGGGTCTATGATCTTTGTATCGAAGGACTAATGTTTGTTTTGAAGGCAACGGTGCTAGAATACCTACGTTGAGGACTTGACCATTTGTGTTTGTAAAACAACGAGAGAATTACCCAAGGGTGCATGTGAAAAGAAGTGTATCAAATTCGGTATATATTATCTTGAAGTTATAGGCGTCATGTCAATTTTATCTTACCATACGCCTAATTACTAGCGATTTATAGGGTGCGGAAAAATAAATTAAGAAAGTAAAGTCTGGAAAGATAAAATCTACACTATTACATGGCTTTAGAATGGAGTTACATAATATGAGTACGGAAAATAAAACCTAATTAAACCTTACATCCATAAGCGATTACATAATTGAAAAAAAAAGAAAAGCAAGAAAAATTATCCGAAATATTACAACTTTGTGAACATATACAATCGGAAAACAAAGAAATTGCATAAGAAGAAAATGTTAGTAAAAAGCATGATTTTGAATGAGAAAAAGATTTTATGTTAGTAATGACAACAATAAGATAAATTTTTGGTAATTTTATGAATCGATTTAGTAATTTAAAACAATTAAAAGTCATTCAAATGATTAATTAGTAATTAAATTAAATATGCATGCAAAAATAATAATTTTTATATTAAAAATTAAATAAATATTTCTAAATAATAATACAAAAATATTTTTGGAGTTTTTAGATGCATGATAAAAATTATTTAAAGATAAATTAAATTGTATGAAAAATATTAAATAGAAAAAAATAAGTTAATTTTCAAACTTGTAAAAATACTTGGTCTTGCCGAGGTTAGGAAGGGTGACCATCTGGTGACAACTCACGCTCCCTTGCCTTTACCAATGAGCCATTGTATTTATTGTCATGAAATTGAACGAGATCGTTTTAAAGCAATTGAGCCACGGACATTCAAATCCACCTTGAAGAACGATTCTAACTTCGTTTTGAATTTTTTAAACTTAGCGTCGTACGAATTCAACGTTATAGCCACCAAATATCAAAACTTCATTACAAGCAATATAAATTAATCATGGCTACATGGATCGATTACAAATGAGATTCTAAACATGCTGAGTAGCATTCGTTTTGTCAATTTCGGTTAGGTATTCGATCGAAACCCAACAATATGGTGATTCTTGTTCAGGCCATTAAATGCAATTAGGCTACCAGAGATATGCCTTAAACTTCAAACTAAACACAAAACAAACATCAAAACTCGTTAAGGATGCATGACAACATAATTGAAATTTGAAAAAGTATGAACAAACCAAATGGATTTGTGATTCTTGATGTTTGAGAGTTGTAAAGATGGAATCCTCGAGGGCTTCAAGAACGTGTTTGGATGATTAGAATTGGTGAAACCAAGCAAAACTAGGGCTGCCAATACCTTGAACACCACGGTTTTTTGACTTGTATTAGGTTCTTTTGAGCAATTTACATCCCTTGTTCTCATGTTGTATGCATTGTATATTTATAGTGGATGGATTTTGGGTGAATTGAAGAGCAAATATTGATCAATCAACGTAAAATATTTAATTTTTGGCATGAAATCAAATCTTCCTTTTTGATCCAATTTCAATCAATTTCTTGGCAAATCAATGCAAATTTCAAATTTATGACATGATTACTTGGTTCTCAAGTATGAGAGAAAAATCAACTTTGCATTTAATTTTGATTTTATACCTTATTTTTTAATTTAATTTATTTTTAAATGAATAAAATCCAAATTAAATAGAAAAATAAAGACAAAATTGTGGCTTTGGGCTTGAAGGTTCCAAATAAGATAAGGAACAAGTTTAAACCAAGAAAAACTAGGCCTTTACAAATTTGGATTTGACAAGTATTTCTCTTTGTGCTACCTCTTCAAAAATGCCCAACTTGTACAAGTGTATTTTGCTCAATTTTCCACATTTTGGTGTTCTTGGACTTTAGAAATCTCTAGGTGTCCTCTAAACAACCTCTTTGGTTTCATTTAATTGGAGTTTCCATACTCAATAAAACTTCATTGCAAAATTGACTTTTTGTTGACTTTGAAAAGGACACCAATGTTTTGATCATATCTTTAAAATGAAGCATTTTTAAGAACATTCTTGTGAGACATGAAGTTGTAGAATTGAATTCTCTTCAAAATGAGAAGGTGGTGGAAAAATTTAGAAAGTATGAGAAGTTATGCTCGATCAAAGTTAGTTGACTTTTCATTGGAAAACCCTAATTTGGAAAGTTTGACTTTTGAGCAAATCTTGAAGTTTCTTGATGAATCATGATCAACCCTTGATCAAATGATGAATGTAACTTCAAAATGAGGATGTTGACAAAAATTATATGAAGTTTGATATTATGTTGACCATGAGTTGTTTTTGTCAATCTATTTGAATTTTCAACCATCAGGCAATTCATAAAGGAAATTTGACTTGTGAGGCTTGAAACTTGACATGGAGAATATTGAAGCATATGAGGAGGCATTGTGACCATTGGAGATGTTGGAGAGTCCATCTAGATAGAATGGCCAAACCATAGATTTAGGTTGATTATCTAGGAGAGAAAGTTTGTCTGATCAGCCTTGAGGAATCTTTGAGTATGGATGTATCGGATGTCTTGAGGAATATGAGGCAAATTTTGGGGTATGACACTACTACATTATGAATTTATTTCCTACCATTCAGAAGTAATAGAGTCGTTGTTTCAAACATAACATGTAAGCCAAATTCTTCGTCATATACAATGATTCATGATTTTTCCACATCGAAATTTTGATATTCTCCATGTCGACTTCCTTTAGAAATTTATCCTCGAGGTACATGATAATGAGACTATAGGCCTTATCCACAATCTCGGTCTTCTCTACTTGTGTTAGGCCTGCAGACTTTAATGCTTCACTACACTTCTCTTGAGTTAAGATTTTTTTTGCATATTCACTTTCAAAAATCCAAAATCATTGCATTAGGAAACTGTCTTGATCTACCATTTAGAATCCATATGATGCTTAGTTGCAAACAAAATTCCTCTTTTTCCCTCCGTGAACACCACTTATTGTAAAAACTCTAACAAATCTAATGAATTTGTTGATATCTTCAAATAAACCAAGAAATTTCATGGGTGGGACAAAAATAATGACAATGAAAATGAATGGCCACAAGCAACCAATACAACAATAAATAAGTAACAATTCCACAATAAAAAAGGAAGATAAAATACAAGAATACAAAGAAACTTGTTTATTCAATTCGATCAAATCGATATAACAACTTTCCGATTACATTGTATTTTCAAGATTACAATATATTAAAATATATTAAAGAGTGTAAGAAAATAGTCATCAAAGTTTCCAATAACAAGCACTATTTTTAATCAAATATTGCATAATCTCTCTAATTCTTCTTATATGAATAACACAATCTCAAAGTGTTTTAAAGTGTTTTTCAATTTTTTTAGATACTTCCGAAATTTTCCAAAATTTTAAGAATACAATCATTAGAATTTCTACTTATGTCTCTCTAAATTTATCCTAGGATGACCAAAATGCAAGCTTTGTCTCTCTAAGTTTGGTAAAGAAAGTCTATATAGGTTTTAACCAAAATTTAGAATGTTTCTTTTACCAAAGAGAATATACCAAAATAATTATTTTGTTGCTATCATTATTAATCTAGTGTTATTCATATATGCTCTCACTAGATAGTGAATGTGATTTGATCACGAGAATTAATTCGGTGTATTTATTGAACACATTGTAGCTCTCTTGATCATGAGAATTTATTTAGTATATTTGTTAAATATTATTGAGCTCTTTCCTTTACCATAATTAATTGTGTATTTGAGAATTAATTTAATACATCTTATGAAATAAATATTTATAAAAAACACATAAAATTTCATTTTTATAAGATCATACATTAGGAATTAAAATATAAAAATTTAAAACTATTTTCTACAACAGAAATTTAATATATTTTAATTCTATAATAAGTTTCTAGAAACATTTTGTCCAAAATTAGTTGTCCTAAAGAAACATTTTGTCCCCAAAAAAAGTTGTCTTGAGAATAAACACGTTAGGAATAGACAAATAATAATGAAGGCTAGATGAATTATTGGTTATAGCAATTTGATGATAGAAGCCAATTCCACCTCAAACTTTCATTTTGAGATTCATATTTGATGAATTGTAAAGTCCCACTCCTATCATAAATGTGATGTTTGCTTATACAAATGTGAGAGTGTACACATATTTGTCCAAGTACGTCTAACTTTGCTGGCCTAATTAACACCTTAAATATGGTGTTTGCTTATATATATAATAAGAGACTGTACACGTATTTGATCACATAATGTTTGTCAATTTAATTCATTAAAATATCATTTATGAGTCTCACATTTCAATGATTATAAAATTGACATAGACATCTATTCTTACATCTATTTTCTTTTTAATGTAGACATAGTGGAATTTTGTTTTTTACCAAATAACATCTACATAAATTTTATAGGTTAAATAACAAACGGAAAATTTTAAAAAACAAATAAATAACTCATTAATTCGACTTGATTTAAATATACATTGTATTTTAACCTATTTAGATATTTATTTAGACACGATTTTATTTTAAAATCCGTCAAGAAAAATTAGAGAATAATTATCGGTCTATAAATTTATCTAAAATTTTTATATCAAATAGCATACAAAAAGTTTTTAAAAAAAACCAAATAAATAATCCTATAACTTGACTTGATCCAAACACATAACGCATTCTAATTTTATCAAGATTGTCTAAAATTTTATTTTTTTTAAAAGACTTTCTCTAAACGAGATCTTATCTTGAAACATCTGTCAAGAGAGGACTCAAAGAGCTCAACTCTTTCAACCTCTAATAAGAACTTGAATAATTCAAAATATGATATTTAATTTTTTAATGTTATTGACAGTATATGATTTTGATTTTTAAAATATGATTTTTAATTTAAATTATTTTATCAAAATTATTTATAGCATATGATTTTAATTCTAAAAATATAATTTTTAAATTTTTCTTTATTTATTTTTGTATTATTATATTATTATATTATTTTTTGTTTGTTGTAATTTAAGACTATATACATTTTAGACATATTAATGTTTTTCAATCTTAATTTTTAATTGAAATAGGTGATACCGCCTATAAGAACAAGCATGGGTCCGCTAGCGTCTGAGTTGAAAACATGAGCTATTGGCAAAGAATATTATTGTAGTATGTCAGAGTGACATAGTCAACATTGTGTGTTCAGCAAGCAAGACTTCCTAGGAAGTGTTTGTATCCACTTGAATAACATTTTTATGTGTGCCTTTGGAGTGAAGCTAGAAAATATACTTCTTATATATGAAAAATGATTGATTTATAAATAGAGAAATAGAAGATATACCGACATTTATAAAATACTTTTACATTATCACTCTATTATATCAAATCATTTAAAATTATTTAAATGACATAATAAATTATTGATTTATTATTTTATTATTAGTGCATATACATTAAACTTTTATAAATAACAAGTTGTTTATAAAAAATACACTATAAAAAGTTTTAAAAATATTAAGTTTTGGAATTATATTAGAATTGACATTGAAATTTAATATTAATAAAAGAACAGATAATCAAACATACTGTAAATCACTATTCCCCCATTTATATATATACACTATGAAAAATACTTTTTATACTATTTTGTACTAAACTTTTTATATATTATTTCAAAATTACTTTTTGGTCTGTGAAATGGATTCCAATCAAAATACTTTTTAATAATCGTTATTGCATTTTACACAAAAATATTTTAATTCTCAAATTTTATGATTGTCAACAAACCCCCTACTTAATATTTTATTTACTATTTTATAGACCTCCAATTGCTCGTTATGAACTAGAAACGCCAATTAGGTCTATATATTAATGTAAGTTAAATAGTTTTCAACTCAAGTTAATTTTGCTTGGTCAAAAAATAAAAAAAAAAACTCAAGTTAATTTAGTAAAAGGTTAATAGTCATTTTGTCAGGGGGAATTTCGGAAAAAAAACTCTTTAAAAAATATAGATTTAATTTGAAAGTTTTCTCGTTTCAGCTCTTTAATAGATTTGATCAATAATATTGAATTTAAAATAAAAGAATCTTCAAATTTTAAGGATGAAATCTATATTTTTTAACATAATTGTTTTGGGATTCACCCTTATATAATAGAAGATAAAATAACTATTATTAACTCTTATGTAAATATTAAACTTCAATAGGGAATAAAATGATTATATAATTGTTATTTAATAATTATTCAACGTTTTAAAGGAAATAAAGTCTATTGAGATGGTTACTTTAGTTGTTATGACAATTTGAATTGTCAACGTTGCAAACCAAATTTACTACAGCTTTAGTTTATACGACATTTCTGTAAGTTTTTTAACAACCGTCAATAATTTTTGCGATATTTCTAACCGTCACAAATATTAATTTATGATTGTTTGTTAATATATGTTTCCTTAGAATTTATAGGAAAATTAAATATTAATATCATAAATATATGTTAATTATTATCATAATATTTTATTTTTATTTTTATTTCAAATTTATTTTTATATTAATATTAATTAAAAATGCTTAAATTACTAATATTTCAAATAAAAGTAAGAATATATTTAAAAGTATTTCGCGTTTATCCACTACCCTTACATTATACTAATTTTGACCAAAATGCTCATGTATAAACATTATATTACATTATATTTGTTTCTTTTTTTTTCTTTTACTTTTTTCCTCATTCACTTTTCAAGAGCTCAGAACTAGACAAAAAAAGTTTCGTGTCGAAAAACATTGAACAAGTTCTCTAATCTACGATGACAATTATTTAGTAAGTTTTTTCACTTTGAAAGACACATGAACTCTTTGAAAAATTTATCCGATTTATTGAAACATATTAGAAATCATTGTAAAGTCATCCACATTTGTTTCACAACCGGTGGGATTTCGAATTTCTATGAGGATCGTACGATATGTCTCTCTTGGTAAAGCATGAGTATTATTAGAATTACAATAATTAGACTATTGAGCCTTTTCTTTATCATGGGCCTATTTTTGCTTTTGGGCTTTAGTTGTATATATACCTTGTATCATTGTATTCTCAATATACAATAATAATAATATTTTCATTTCATTCTTCTTGCTTTCAATTTGAATTCTCTTTCCCACGCAAGCACCTTTTTCTTCCTTCTTACCACAAACTGCAACTGCAATATGGTATCAGAGAGACTAAAACCCTAACTCCCAAAATTTCTTTCCGCTATCGCTACCTCTGCATTCTTTCAACCCTCTCATGGCTTCTGACATTGAAACTGAAACACCCAAAGATTCACCCAAAACTTCCCCCAAAATTCAAGATCCTGCCCTAAATCCTAGAAAGGCCTACTACCTCCATCCTGATGAAAATCCTGAGCCACCATTGTTGCACCTTCACTCAATGACAATAACTACAACAACAGGAGCAAATCAATGAATCGTGCCCTAACGTCCAAGACCAAGATTTCCTTCATCAATGGTACTCTTCCAAAACCATCTCCCTTTGATCCTAACTATGAACTCTAGGATCGCGCCAACATCATGGTGGTCTCATGGATCAATCGCACACTATCCCCTCACATAGCACAAAGCACCATCTGTTTCGATTCAGCATATGAATTATGGGAAGATCTCCGTGAAATATTCACAAAGGGAAACCACTTTCGATTCTCAGATCTCCTTCGTGAACTACATTCAATACAACAAGGTGAACGTTCCTTATCCACCTATTTCACTAATTTAAAGATTATCTAGGACAAACTTGAAGATTTGCGTCCCACCCCTGCTTGTTCTTGCACCATCCCATGTTCTTGTGATTTATCCAAGGTTGTTCGTAGCTACAAACAAATGGAATACGTTACATGTTTCTTGAAAGGATTAAACGACACCTATCACAACATTCACACTCAAACACTGCTTCTTGAACCTCTACCTCCCATCAGCAAAGTCTACTCTCTCATTGAACAACAACAAGTCACTTCAAGCACTCCCACCGCTCTCTACACCAACAACAACACAAACAATGGCAAAACTCGTTCAGTAGGTAAAAATTCCATGGTCTGCACGAATTGCAGCAAAACCAATCACACAGTGGAAACATGCTACTTTAAGCATGGATTTCCACCAGGATATCGCAACAAGAATACCAAAACTATTTCTGATTCGAAACAAGCCACACAAAATGACAATAATACTCAACTTTCAAAGGAAGATTATCAACAACTGATGCTGCTCCTACAAACAAAACAACAACAATCCTCCAAAGATGACAAAGTTGTTATTTCAGATATGGTCTGGGTAGTATACTCCACACCATTTGGATTCGGACCCTAGTGCTTCCTTTCATGTACATTCTCATATATCATGCTTTTCTGATCTTATTCATATTCACCCTGTTTCTATATACTTACCAAATGGCACATGTTTAACTGCAAAATTTTCTAGATCTATCATCATCAATGAACATCTTCAATTAACACATGTCTTTTATATCCCAGAATTTAAGTTTAGTCTCATTTCAATCTCCAAACTTTTCCAAAACACAAACTATAGCATTACTTTCTTACACAATTCCTGTTATCTCCAGGATGTGTCTACCAAGCAGAAGATTGAACATGTAACACATCATAACAATCTTTACATTCTGCATAGAACCACTCCTACCAACACTCAAATAACATGTGATGATATTAGCTCTAAGGATTGTGTTCACGAGAATGTATCTCTATGGCACCATCGTTTGGGCCACCCATCTAATGAAGTGTTACAACAAATGTCTAAAACTTTTTCTATTATCAAATTCAATAAAACTTTTGCTTGTCATACATGTCATTTAGCTAAACAGTGCAAACTTTCTTTTCCCATGAGTAACTCTGCATCTCTTAACTGTTTTGATTTAGTTCACATGGATATTTTGGGGCCTCTTGCCATTCCCTCTCTAGATGGATTCAAATACTTTTTAACTGTTGTAGATGGTTTTTCAAGATATACATGGATATTCTTAATGCATAATAAATCTGAAACAAGAACACACATTCAAAATTTCATTAATTATTGCAAAACTCAATTTTCATGTACTATCAAAATTCTTAGAAGTGACAATGGCCCTGAATTCCTTATGAATTCCTATTACCACTCTATAGGTATCCTACACCGAAGAAGTTTTTTGAGACACCTCAACAAAACTCTTGTTGAGAGAAAACATAGGCACCGCTTCAAGTAACGATCCTTACTTTTCCATGCCACTTTACACATACAGTCTTTTGCTATGCCATGCCACATACCTTATCAATTGTATCGGCAGTCCTCTCATCAAAAACAAAACACCTCATGAGCTTATTTTCAAAATACCACCTACATACACTAACCATAAAACCTTTTTCTATTATCAAATTCAATAAAACTTTTGCTTGTCATACATGTCATTTAGCTAAAAAACTTTCTTTTCCATGAGTAACTCTGCATCTCTTAACTGCTTTGATTTAGTTCACATGGATATTTTGGGGCCTCTTGCCATTCCCTCTCTAGATGGATTCAAATACTTTTTAACCGTTGTAGATGGTTTTTCAAGATATACATGGATATTCTTAATGCATAATAAATCTGAAACAAGAACACACATTCAAAATTTCATTAATTATTGCAAAACTCAATTTTCATGTACTATCAAAATTCTTAGAAGTGACAATGGCCCTGAATTCCTTATGAATTCCTATTACCACTCTATAGGTATCCTACACCAGAGAAGTTGTTTTGAGACACCTCAACAAAACTCTCTTGTTGAGAGAAAACATAGGCACCTGCTTCAAGTAACCAGATCCTTACTTTTCCATGCCACTTTACCCAAACACTTCTGGTCTTTTGCCCTATGCCATGCCACATACCTTATCAATTGTATCGAGGCAGTCCTCTCATCAAAAACAAAACACCTCATGAGCTTATTTTCAAAATACCTCATACCAACCATAAAACCTTTTTCTATTATCAAATTCATAAAACTTTTGCTTGTCATGTCATTTAGCTAAGTGCAAACTTTCTTTCCACAGTAACTCTGATCTCTTAACTGTTTTGATTTAGTTCACATGGATATTTTGGGGACCTCTTGCCATTCCTCTCTAGATGGATTCAAATACTTTTAACCATTGTAGATGGTTTTCAAGATATACATGGATATTCTTAATGCATAATAAATCTGAACACACATTCAAAATTTCATTAATTATTGCAAAACTCAATTTTCATGTACTATCAAAATTCTTAGAAGTGACAATGGCCTAATTCTTATGAATTCCTATTACCAATCTATAGGTATCCTACACAGAAGTTGTTTGAGACACCTCAACAAAACTCTCTTGTTGAGAAACATAGGCACCTGTCAAGTAACCATCCTTACTTTCCATGCCTCTTTACCCAAACTTTGGTCTATGCCATACCACATACCTTATCAATTGTATCGTAGTCCTCTCATCAAAACAAACACCTCATGAGCTTATTTTCAAAATACCACCTACATACACTAACCATAAAACCTTTGGATGTTTAGCTTATGCTTCACACACTAGAAATAGAGACAAACTGGACCCTAGGGCTACCAAATGCATCTTCTTAGGATAACACTTTAGGCATTAAAGGTTTCTTACTCTTCAACTTAGAAATTAGAAACTTAATTACATCAAGAAACATAATTTTTCATGAAAACATATATCCCTACACACCTTTTCCACCACAAAATACCACGATGATCATACCACATCTATAGAAACCTCCAATCCTTTCTCTTTGATCTACACAATCCCCATGATATAGATCTTCAACAATCTAATCATGATAATAGCACTACTCCTCATCAACATATAAACATTCCTAAAACTGATAGTGTTATCTCTAATCCTGTTACTGCTAAGTCTACTCATCATAATGACATTGTTGTACAAGAAAACACCCTTAACAATAATACTGATACCAACCCTCAATCTGTAGACAATAACAGTCTTCATTGTGAATATAACACCAGTAACCATTCTGAAGATAATCCAAGTAATCATTCTCATTCTAATACTGATGATGATATACCTCATACAAAACAATCTACCAGAATCAAATCTACCCCTGTTTATTTGCAAGATTTTGTTTGTAATTCTCTGCATACATATGATATTTCTAAATACATTTCATACACAAATTTGTCACCTGCATATCATGCATATATTTCTGCTGTTGACACTGCTCCTGAACCTAAGTCATACAAAGAATCCATCAATCAACCTCATTGGATATAAGCAATGAATGCTGAACTCAAAGTTCTTAATGACAACAACACTTGGATCATCACCAATCTTCCCCCAAGTAAGAAAACCATCGGATGTAAATGGGTATTTAAAACAAAATTCAAATTCGATGACACAATAGAGAGACACAAGGCAAGGTTAGTAGCACAAGGCTTTAAGAAAATTGAAGGTATTGACTTCTTTCACACTTTCTCTCCAGTTGCAATACTAACCACTGTAAGAATTCTTCTTGCTCTTGCTTCTTCCTTAAACCTTTTTCTTCATCAATTGGATGTTCACAATGCTTTTTTACATGGTGAATTGGATGAATAAGTCTACATGACCTTACCTAAAGGCAGTAAAACTTCCTCTCCAAATCAAGTTTGTAAACTCCTCAAATCTATTTATGGATTAAAGCAATCTAGTAGACAATGGTTTGTCAAATTATATACTGTATTGCTCAACAATAATTTCAAACAATGTGCCTTTCATCACTCTTTATTTATACACAAATCCACACAATATTTTACATTCATTCTGATTTACATTGACGATATCTTAATTACAGGAAACAATATGGATCTTATCAACAACACTAAATAACTATTACAGGACCACTTCCATATTAAAGAACTTGCTGTCCTCAAATTCTTCTTGGGCCTGGAAATAGCTCGCACAACTTCAGGCATTCACATCTACCAACGTTAGTACACTCTCGATCTCCTTGCAGCCACAGGCTTACTCAATTGCAAACCAGCAACCACCCCTATGAATCGAGATACAAGACTATCATCAATAGATGGCACACCTCTCCCAGAACTACCATATACAGAAGATTAATAGGACAACTTATATATCTCCTTAATACCCGTCCTAACATTTCCTATGGCATTCAACAACTAAGCCAACACATGAGCTCCCCTACCAACATTCACTACAACGCTGCCATTCGAGTTCTCTGTTATCTCAAAAATTCTCCTGGCCAAGGACTCCTCTTCCCCAACACCCCTCCTCTCCATCTCAACGCATTTTCAGACTTTGACTAGGCAACCTGTCCAGACACACGCAAATCTATAACATGCTTCTGCATATTTATTGGCACTGCTCTTGTTTCTTGGAAATCCAAAAAGCAACCATGATCTCACGAAGCTCCACCGGTGAATACATATCAATGGCATCTCGTTTGTGAAGTCCAATGGTTAACAAACCTTCTCACGAGCTCAACATCCCTCTCAAGACACTAGCCAATCTATACGCAACAACACTTCGCACGCTTGCATAGCAAGCTATGTAACGTTCTTAACAACATTATTGGAGAACTTTTGTCCTACTTTTATGGAAAAAGCTTAGGACTCGTGAAGACTAAGCGTGAAGCAACCCTAGTTCTTTGTCAACATATATAAAGGCTGCTAACCCTCTTTGCAGAGTTGGCCATTCCAGAAGAACTTTAAACGTACTATTTTAATTGTTGGTTGTTAGTCTTTGTTGGTTTCTAATTATGAGTCACTATAGTATTGTTTAATACTTGCGTGGCGTTAGTTGAGTTATAAATTATTAATCATCAATAAGCTTTGAAGCAACGATGATTATGTGTCTTTGAAGTGTGTATTTAAGTTTTGTGTCATTGTTAATTGTCACCGCGTGTGACTGTGGGGAGTGAGAAGAGTTTCTCATATCTAAGAAGGAATCTTAGATAGAAGGGTCATTGGGTAGTGATTAAGTGAGGGATGTAAACGAGTTTAACTCTAAATTAATACTGCTAATAATGGACTTCATCCCTAGCTTGGTAGCCTCCAGCCGTAGGTGTGTAGCACTGAACTGGGTAAACAATTTACTGTGTTATTTAGTCTTCTGCATTTAAAATTTTGTACTGTTAATTGTTCATCCAACAGATATTAGTGTCGTGACACCACCCTCGACATCTCATATCTAATACCTGAATTTCAAATATGATAAAATTTAAATTAATCAAAAAATATTTTTTTACACATAATTATATATCTCACACATTTAAAATTACTTTTAATTACTATTATTATTATTATTATGAAAAATTAATTTTAATTTTCATATTAATATTGTACTTAAATTACTAATATTTCAAATTATAATAAGAATATATTTAAAAAGTAGTTATATTTTCGAGTAAAATTGTGTGATCCAAATACATAAAAATTGTACTATTAAAAGAGATGAGTGAGTTAATTTAATATGCTAGTACATAACTTAGTTAAAATATTTAAGTTAAGTTGCACCATTGTATTTGTAGGTAAGCATATAAATAAAATTTCAACAAAATATACCTTTTGGTCCGTATATCAACGTTAAGATTTATTTTAATTTTTTAATTTAAAAATAAAAATAATATTAGTTTTTTAATTTTTTAATTTTAATTATTTTTATCTATTTAGCAATGAATTTAATGATAAATTTTTAAATTATTTTCATCATTAATTAGAGAAAAAATTAAAATGAAGTGTTTTGAAGAGTTATGAAATTAATATAAACTTTTTTTAAATTAAGAGAAAATGCTAACATATAAAAAAAAAAAAATTTTACCCAAAATTTAAGTAGCTTATTGACCATATATTTTCTAGTTGGTTGTCATGGCATTCGTCATATGAATGAAAAATATTGGGCTTGGGCTATACGATTAATAGGTCCAATTATTTTATTATCGGTTCAATTTGATTAAAATATTAGCACAAAACTATTTTACATTACGTAGGTGCGCTTGTTTCTATTTTTATTTTAAAAAATAATAAATTTATAGTATAGTATTTTTTTTATAAAATGTATAATTTTTGAAATAAAAATACAATTAAAAATTTGATTTAAATACTTTTTCTTATAAAATATAATTGTAGATATTTCATACTTTTGCTATGACATTTTTTAATATTAAAATTTCAAAATTTTTTTTAAAGATATTTTGAATAATTTTTTTTCAAAAAATTAGTTTGATTTTAAAATTAATGTGATTTTAACTACATTTATAATTTTCAAAATTAGTCTTTAATTTATAAAACTGAATTTAAAAATAAATTTTACTATTTTGAATTTTTTATGTAAATAATTTCTTAAATATAATTTCTTTAAATATAAAACAAACGGGCCTAAAAAATATTCACAATGCGTGCAGACTAAATATAATCATCTGTTTTTCTTTATTAATTTGAAGTTTAGAATCAGAGTAATAATAAAATATTTAAATCATATCTAATTTAAAAGATTGGTGAGCGTAGAAAATATTCAATTCATGATACAAATGTCAAAATAGAAGAAGCATAAGAACATAGCGAAAGTAATAGTCAATGAAAATGCTAGAACATAGTCTAATTAACTTTGAGTTAAGTTATATGAGTTACTAGTCTTAAGTTAAAAATGAACTTTTCTCACTTTTCTCACATTCTAATATTCTAATAAGTGGTATCATGAGCACTAGCGGCTGATTTAAGGTGTCTCCTTTAATCAAGAATTATGGTTTCTATTTTTAAGGTTAGAAAAATTGTTATTTATGTTATCTTGACGTATTATTCCTTCATTTGTTCTTAATCATTTTCATGGTCGGTTGATCAAAATTTTTAACACTAAACATTCTCAAATTCGCCAGCTTTTATGATTATTAGGTCATATTTACGGGAATGATCTTACATCCAAATAATTTTGGGAATTGATTGAGAATGGAGTTACAGTTGCACCTCAAATGCAACACCAGAACAAAGAAAATCCATAGAGAGCAAGCTTAAAATTTCAAGGCTAAGAACTATTCGTTTCAAGCAATTGATCGGACAAGTCTTGAAACAATTCTGACTCGTGACACGACCAAAGATATTAAGGGTTTCATGCGCTTGAAGTAAATCTTTCATGTGTCCATCCGAGAGTTGTCTATGGTGAAGTAAATCTCCTAAAGTGTTGTGCACTTTTCCCTTGACAACTAGTCGATAAGTCAGTGAGATAAGTGTAACACCCGAAAATTATTTAATTATTTAAATAAAATTACTAAGGATTTAATTATTGAAATTTAGTCGAAGTTGAATTTATCAGTAGAATTATAAGGAGCACTAATTAATTTATAAATTGATTTAAGATGATTAAGTGAATTATCGGAAGTTGAGATTAATTAATGATGAATTAATGTTATTATAGAATATTATTGAAAATAATATTAGAAATAAGTGTGGATTAATAGAAATATTATTATTATTATTATTATTATTATTATTATTATTATTATTATTATTATTATTATTATTATTATTATTAGTTGGATTTAATTATAAGAGATATAAAAGGAGAATTATAAGGGATTAAGTGAATAATCGTTTAGTCGGAGAATTATTATTATTATTATTAGTAGAAATTAATTAATTAAAGTATTTAGAGTTTTATTATAATGTGAGAAATAAAATGAGAAGCATTATTTAATTATTAATAAAATATATGATAGAATAATACTTGAATTATTAAAGGAGTAGAATAATTAATTTAATTAATAATAAAGTATGAAATAAAGGAGTATATAAAGGAAGTAATAATAAAAAAAATAGGATTTACGGGAGAAAAGAAACCAATTGAAGAAGGCGGAGGCACAAGGGCTAGGAGAGGATACCGGAAGTACACAATCGGAACCGGAAAGTAGAAATTCGATCGGAGTTATAACCACCGTCAAATTTAAGGTAAGGGGTGGGGTTCTAACTTTCTAAACGGGATTATGATAAATCGTATGTGGGGATGAATTTACATGAAATTATCGGTGTTTGTGTAGACCGTATGTGAATTAAATGGTTAAACTTTATATTAGTTTGCTAGTATTAATAATGAATTATGAAAAATTGTGGCGCGATTGAAGATAGTGTTGTAGGAATCGATCGATTGAAGAATGGAATTGGGGACGGTAGCTATAGGGTGGGCGGCGCCTTGCATAATGGAAGGAGCGTCACGTCTGCGGGTAGAATAATGGGGACGGGGCCTCGAAGAGTGAGCGCTAGATGGAGTGGAGGCAGGAGGCGGACGCCTCCTTTGAGAAAAGAAGGGGCGATCGTCCTAGGCTAGAGTGGGACCACTACTTGTCCTTTTTGCTGTGCTATTCGTGTAGTTTCTGTGAATTCATATTTAGCCACTTGATTAATATGTAGTACATGTTTGATGAATCATAGTATGTTACCTAAACCAATTAAATGTGTTAGTAATTAAATGATAGTTTTGCAAGAAGTAGCAGTTGGAATAATAAGAATACTATCATTAGCAAAGGCAGTTGGTTCCAGTAACAGTACTGATGAGGATTAATAGCAGCAAGGATAAAATATAGTAACAACAATAATGTTAGACAATGGCAGAATGTTAATTAGTAGTAGGGAATGGAAATTTAATTATGAGTAGTAATAATAATGTGTTAAATTAAATTGACAGCATGATAATTAATTAATATTGGAAGCATGGTTGATAGTAAGTTAGCAGATTCATAATAATTAATAGTAACAATAGTACCTAAAAATCAGTACTGAATTAACCGAGTTAATGATTTAAGCGATATAATTAGTTGTCCAAAATTAATTAAAAATGGTCGGAATGATTTGTATATTTTAGTAGATGATTGTGATTGTTTATTTTGTTGGATTTGTGTGAAAGTATTGTGTTGTTGGTTTGTTTGCGAATAGTTTGATTTGTGTGGAAGTATTGTGTTGTTGATTTGTTTAGAACTATTAGCGATGAATTGGTTGTTGTATATGGTTGTTTATGTGAAGTTGCAGGATGTTTTCAGTGACGATAATTAGCTCTGATTATTGGTAATGATAGTGAGATAGGCATATGCCTTGTGAAGTGAATTTATGTTGTTATTTTCATGTTGTAGCATCGCATTTCATTTTGCATTTGTGAAGGCCTGTATTGGCGGATTTGTGAAGAAGGCTTATTCCTTGTGCCTCGATAACTGGCAATTTAGTGAAGGAGTTTACTCCATCGTACCACATGCATGTGCATTGTTGAGTCTCATTGGAAGTCTTGTCATTGTTAATTCGAAGTAATTATATGTTGTTGCTAACGATTAAGTGGTGGTGCATTGTTGATTTGGGAATTAATTGTGACTTGTTAATTGTGTTGTGATAATTATGTATGATTTAATCCTAATATATTATTTATCATACACCTGTTTATATTGGTAGATATCTCACCCTTTCTTTTGTTGGCCGTTACCTTTATATTGGTAACGTAGGTAACGAGGAGTAAAACATTTAGTAACTTATGGTGTCGTCGCTCTGATACGTAGCACTCGGGGGGAATAAACGCATATTTGATTTTAGATTACTTTCCGTTGCAATTGTTGCATGTTAATACTTGAGAATTGTTCCTTGAATTAAGTTGTTATGAAAGATGCTATATTCCGTTTGGAGTTTTGAAATATTATAAATCCGCTGCGTAGTTTTTGAAAAAATATGAAGTAATTTTGAAGACTAATTAATTGTTATAATTTCTTTGGATTAAAATGTGCTATGTATCCATTATGACGTGCTTTTATGATGACGGTTTTGAATGATGAATGTAATGCCTCATTTGTTGTAATTTCCGCACTCTGATTTTATTAAATAAACGTTGGGTAGAATTAGGGTGTTACAATAAGTATAGCTGATAACATGAAATGCCCTAAACCAATAATAATCGTTAGAAGTGACTAAAAAAATTATGTAATAATAAACAGATCTATATTGTTCAGTTCACTTCCTTTATAAATTACAATTAAACTTTCTCCAATGGATTATCATATTAATTACCTCGGAAAATTTATGTTGACAATTGATACTAGCCTTGTCACTAGTTTCTTTCAACTGTGAACTGCTCTTTTCTGCCACATATCTCTCTTTATCCTTATGCAATTCACGGACTTGTGCTTGTAATTCCTGCAATGTTTGCATCACTTCTGCATTGCTCGGATTTTTTTCCTTGGATTCTTATACAAAGAGGTTAGAGTCACACCGTGAACTTTACCCCTCACCCGACCCGGATACTCAACAACATTTAGTGCTCGACTTAGTACGCTCCTGATATCCTGGTCCTCACCTGTGGATACCGATTGCGATATGGTCTCCTGTAATTCATTTACATATAAAAAATTATTAGTGGAGATAAAAAATTAATTATATATTAATAAACATTTAATAAATTTAATTAAGGACACAATGTTATACTTACACATTCATCATAAACATGTTGAAGATCGGGATTAACAACTCGTTCTTTGCCAACACGAGCTTCCTTCCACAACACATGTGCGGGTAGTGATGTTTCTTCACTTTTCGTCTCTTCTAACTACGAATTGTTACGAATAATAAGATCATCAATTACAGCACATTGAGAGAATTAATAAGATTGTAGAATTTATATTTACTTACAATTTTTTCCTGTAAGCGTGCATATCCCAAACGCCTTTTTTTATATGGATATGTGGGTTTTAACACTCTCTCGCGATTTACGGCACTCACTTTCTTGAAATTCCCGTCTCTTCTTTGGCCTACAAAAGCAACTCATTCTTCAAGTGTAATGAAGCTCTCATATTTCTTTGGACATTCTAGATCCTCTTCAAGCAAATTTCCTTCCTCATCTTTAAGATACTTGTTTGTTAAAAATATTCTCCACCCTCTGTGTCTTTTTCCGCCAAACCCATTATATACTTTTTGCGGGTATCTTCAATGTTAAAAGACCTCTACAAAAAAACATACGCATAGAGTGTGTTAGTATAAGTAATTTAAACACATTATCGTCAAGATAAAGCAAATAACAACAACCATATATGGTACCTTTATCTCAGACCAAATTTTTTCTTTAGCCTCATCCAACTCTCCTCTTTTCCATCTAGGTGGTGATCGGAATGTGCATACGAGCAGTGTACCGATGTAGCTTGTCAACTTTGCAGCATTAGACCCAATTAGTTGGTCCTCATTATTCCAATCTACATTATATGTAACTCCTCTATCTCTATCACGGATGATTCCCCTCATAATAGTTATGCCTCGTGTAATATCTTTTTGAAGTATCTTCTGGAACATTTGCATCTTGTGAGTTTTCTTGATTACTAGCCATTTGACCTGTAATAAAGAAAAATAAAATCAAATCAAATGACAAATATAAAAATCCATAATCATATATACTATAAAGAAAAAAAATGAAATGACATATATTTAAATTTTATTGAATGATATAGGCTATAATTATATATACTATTACCTTTTTCACTAATGTCTCTTTCTTTCCTTGGTAGGAATATGTTCTACTCGTCTCTTAACAACGCAGATGGTTGGATTGATCCAAATACCCTCATTATGATCATTTCTAATACATGATTCATTCTCGTTTTGATCATTTCTGGTAAAAGATTCAATGTCAACACCAATATCGCCTTGATCTCCAATGTTTTCATCAATTACTTTGTTAGATAAAAGCACTATAGACCATTTTGTACTTGTCGGATCAGTGACATAGAACACATGTTTAGCTTGAGAGGCTAGAATGAAAGGCTCATCTTTGTACCCCACCCTGTTAAGATCCACTTGCAAAAATCCTGACTTATCCATTCGTATATCATTATTATTTTCAACCCACTTGCAACCAAATATAGGAATCTGAAATTTATCGTAATCAAACACCCAAATGGGCTCGATAACCCAAAAATATGTCAGATTTGCAACTTTCGGGTTTAAGTCCTTCACACTTGATATGTGTATTGCTTCAGCTACCAAGGTGACACCACTATTTTACATAGTACTTTTATCATCCTGTTCTTTGGTATAAAATGTGTATCCATTAATTGCGTATGCGCTATAAGAAAACACAACCAAACTTGGACCATATGCTAAACATCTCAACCTTTCTGTTACTAAAGCGGGATCTGAACGATACTTTGAATAAATGTCTTCCTTAAACCATGGTATAAAACTTCGATTATGGTCTCGTACAATCCAATTCTCATTTCTATTCGAATTTAAACCTCGAAGAACACCCATGTGCATTTCAACATACGACTTAACCTCAATCTCATTGTGCAGAACATACAAATGCACTTGATCCTGTTCGACCCTTGATACTGTCACAACTTTATTTCCAGTTAGCTTCTTACCTTCTTTTTTTCAACAATATGAGATTTGGGGAGTCCAATTGATTGAACATTTGACAGAAATTCAGTACAAAACTAAACCACTTCTTCAACAACGTATCGTTCAGCAATACAACCCTCTAGTCGACTTCGGTTTTTCACATACCCTTTTAATATTTTCATATAACGTTCAACAAGGTACATCCATATCATATAAGTTGGTCCGCACAGTTGTGTCTCTTTCACAAGATGAACGACAAGATGAACCATTATGTCAAAAAACGAGGGAGGAAAATATATTTCAAGCTCACACAAAGTAACAACTATTTCTTTTTGCAATGTTGGTAAGATCTCAGGATCGATCACCTTACTGCAAATTGACTTGAAGAAAAAACACAGTTTAGTTATTGTGCTTCTTACTTTTTCTGGCAGAATAGAACGTATACCTATCGGTAGAAAATGTTCCATTATACCATGGCAATCATGCGTCTTTAACTTCTTTAACTTGAGGTCTTTCATAGACACATGTCTTCTAATATCTGATGAGTAGCCTTCTGGAACTTTAACTTAACTTAGGAACTTACACAATATTTTTTCTCCTTTATAGATAGAGTGTAAACAGTAGGTGGTAGGTATGTTCGTCTTCCTTTCTTCACGGGTCCCAATTTAATTCTTATTCCCATCTCTACCATGTCCTCCCTTGCTTTAATGCCATCCTTAGACTTCCCTTTTATATTGAGTAACATACCAATAACACTGTCAAATACATTTTTTTCAATATGCATCACATCAAGAAAATGTCTTACGTAAAAAGATTTCCAATATGGCAATTAAAAAAAAAAACCTCTTCTTCCACCCACCTGTGACAACTTTATGTGCAAAAGGCTTGCCAAATTGAATACTCACATCTTTCACCTTTTCAAAAATTTGATCACCTGTCAATCCAGGCAGAGCTCTACGTTGTTCGGTATCTCCATTAAACGCTTTTATCCATCCACGATATTGATGTTTAGAAGTTAAGAATCTACGACGATCGAGAAAGACATTCTTCTGACAATGTTTCAATCGCGTCGTATCGGTTCCATCTTCACATACAGGACACGTTTTTTCACCTTTAATGCTATACCCAGATAGATTTCCGTATGTTGGAAAATTGTTAATTGTTTCAAACAACATCACCCTCAAGTTGAAAGCTTCTTTCCTATACCCATCATAAACCTCCACACCGTTCTCCCACAAAATCTTCAAATCTTCGATTAAAGGTTCCAAATATACGTCTATGTCATTTCCTGGTTGTTTAGGCCCAGAAATTAACATAGATAACATCATGTACTTACGCTTCATACATAGCCACGGAGGTAGGTTATAAATCATAAGAATCACAGGCCATGTGCTATGCGAGATACTTTGAATACCGTGTGGGTTCATTCCATCAGTAGACAATGCCAGGCGAAGGTTTCTTGCTTCTTTTCCAAATTCAGGATAATCATTATCAATTTTCATCCATTATTGTGAATCTTCCGGATGTTGAAATTTTCCATCAATAATTCTTTCATCTGCATGCCAAGTCAAGTGTCTTGAATTGGTTTCACTATGATACATCAGTCTAAATCTCGGAATTATAGGAAAATACCATAAGACTTTTGTCGGAGATAACTTTTTTCTTATATCGAGGGGCACCGCATTTAGGACACTCATTTAACGATGCATACTCGTTTCGAAACAAAACACAATCTTTTGGACATGCATGTATCTTATCATAGCTCATGCCAATAGAGTACAACATCTTTTTGGCCTTATACGTTCGATTGGTAAGAACATTATCCTTTGATAGCATATCTTTCATAAGGGCTAATAACTCGTGAAACTTTTATCCGACCTCCATTGCCGCCTTTAAGTTGTACAACTTTAATACCATGGACAATCTTGTGAATTTTGTACAACCATTATACAATGGTTTCTCATCGCTTACCAACCTCTCGAACATTTTGTGACAATCATTAAGATCTTATTCAAGCGCTTCGCAATCTCTTGACTCGATCATACTTGTATGTATCTGTGCAATTATTGTTTGAAGCATAGGTCCTCTTATCCCCCGATTCAATATTCCTGTTACTTTTCTCACCATGCATATTCCAACATGTATAACGTCTATCAATTCCATACCATATTAAATACGATGCCAACTGAATCGCATCAACCCGGTTCCAATAACAACAATACAAACAAGGACATGTCAATCGATCGGGTCTTTGGCATGCGTAATGAGAAAACTTAACAAATTCGATGCCCCATTCTCGTACTCTTTTGACAATCGATTGGAATACATCCTTGTCTTATCCATGGTTTTACTAATTAAGCTAAACAAAAACAACTAATTAGGGCATAAAATAGTATACTGCGTTTCTGTCAAAACGCAAAGTATACACAGAATGGATCCATATCAAGAAAACGCAACATATTCACGCAATTTAAGACAAATTCATCACAATACCAGTAATTTGAGGAAGAAATTTACCTCGGATTTATCGAACTCAAAGAACGCGGAGAATGAGTCGTATCGTCGAACTAGGCCGGGAAACGCTGCAAATTCAAAGAAAAGAAAACTTCTATTATAAAAAATTTCATACAATAAAAACCGACTCAACCACTAATTACAGTTCATTCACAAGAAGAGAAGTAAGCAACTAATTTAACTGGAAACGATCCATCATAGCAGTTCATTCAAAGCATAACTAATTACAGTGGCGAGAGAGAACAACTAATTACCTGTAGAAATAAGAAACTTCTAGACCCACATGTCGATTCTTGTAAACGATCGACTTTCACACTTCACAAGTACCCTATATATAGAAAATTCAATACGTTAGTTTGGCGAGAGACACTCTCGTAATCTCGCTGGCATGCACCCATACTTACATCATTATGAAACTTGGATTTATTTTTCAACAACAAGTCAACAAGATCATGACATAATAAAGTTATCCCAAATTCTAAATCCATTTTCAAATAAGCAGACAAACAATTCACTCATTCATTCATTCAATCTAAACACAACCAACACACACATAAACATAAAGCATAATTCCAAACCATACACCATTACAAAACCCAATCAAAATTCAAATAAACAAACAAACAACTGAAGGTTATACCATATATTACTACATAACGAGGAATAGAAGTGTTGTTGTTACTATATTACTTGAGGAATATATGTATTATTGTTACTATATTAGAGTAAAACCAAGAGGCACAAAGCATCATAGAATATTCTAGATTCTCTATACATCCGAGAGGAAAAGAGCGGGTAATCCTATGAAGAATTAAGTTCAATCAATAAGAACTTATAAACTTATACTTAGTAGTTAATCAACTATCAAGATAACCATCAACACCACTTCAATACCTAATCTCTATTACACTATCTTTTATAGAGAACCGAAACAAGGCTAGAGAAGAGTTAACAAATTCCATTAATAGTAACAAAACTCATATTCAAAACTAACGATTAAGCCTAAACTTAAAACAAATTTGATATATTCCAGTTAGAATGTTCCTCACTATTCTACATTTTCAAGATGAACAATAAACAATTCTCCTCATTCAAATCAAATAACCAAGACAAGTTTCAATGTGATAATCAAAACATGCAGAAAAAAACTTAGCAACACATGGCATTATCATATGGTTTATTCTTTGGTAATGTTACTATTAGATTTCACATAGGAGTAAAAGAAATTAAAACCAAACAACCATGGCAGAACATTCTTATGGAAACAAAACAGAGAGATTTTTGGAAATGAAACAGAGAAATAGAGAAACTTCTAGAAACAAAATCACAGTCATGACAGAAGAATCACAAATTCTAAAACAAAATCACACCATGGTAGAAGAATCACAACTTCTGAAACGAAAATTTGGAAACTTACCAAGGAAGACGATGATGTCAGACGAAGAAGACTGAGGGCAGAAGACGATGAACGTCGGCGAGTGCGGAAGAACAACAACACAGACAAAGATTGAACGGCGGTGAGTGCGGAAGAACTGACGATGAACGGTATTGAGTTTGATGGAAATGAGAACTGATTATGGTGAGGAAAACTGAGAAAGGAGAAAGGTCGCGTGAGAATGGGTTTAGGGTTATTAATTTTAATTATAAAATTATCTATGAAAGCGCTTTTAAAAATGCTTTCTAAAGCCCATATATAAGAGCGCTTTTTCCTTTAAAAAGCGCAGATTATCATAGGCCTATAGCGCTTTTAAAAGCGCTTTCTAAGACCAGTATAAGAGCGCTTTTGAAAAGCGCTTTCTAAGTTAACCTTTAGCAGCTTTAAGACCTTTAGCGCTTTTGAAAAGCGCTTTCTTAGGATACCCTATGAAAGCGCTTTTGCAAAATTTTTAAGGCCTATGAAATGTTTAGTAGAGGTCTGCAAAAACTTATTTTTGGCGTAGTGTACCATATTTTAAATAAAACAAAGGTATATGACGAGCGCAATAAAATTTTGAAAATAAAAATATGTAGTTCATAGGGATTGAACCATGACCTTTAAATTATAACCGGTTTTAAAATACCAAGGTGTTAAGTAGGGTGTTCGCATCCAAACCAACCCAATTAAACCGCAAACCGAACCTAACCAAACCGAAAACCGCAATCTTCGGATGATTTTGGCCATTGAAGAACTGAATTTATTCGGTTTGGCGGTTTTATATTCATAAACCCATCCAATCCGAATAAACCCCGATATTTACAAACTTTATTTTTTAAACATACAGACCATGCACTTGAATTTAATTGTAAGCATAAGCCAATGTTATCCTGTAAGACCGTAACCTCTTCACTAACCCTCATTCACCAATCTGGAACCTCCTTCATTATACTCCCACCGCCACCGCCCCTCTCGCCCACTGTCTCCCTCCGCCATCCATTCATCCATTCACCGTCTGCACCCAGTTTGCTTTCATCCCACCATGTTCTTTCACCCAGTACGCCCCTTTCACTCATCTTCACCACCGCTATATCCTCCGCTTTGCTACCTCCCTTATTCCATTCACCTTCCCACGCCACCACGCAAACCAAGAGTCCGTGACCCTATTACAACACAGACCTGAACCTTTTCTTTAATCGTTGTTAAACACCACCTTCCGTGCTCAACACAAAGAATTGTTCAAAGAGTTCGCAACCTCCGCCATCTTCACTTTAGAAAACCTTCTCCTCCTTTTTCATCGAAGTTTCGGTAAAGTCTTATCGTTGTGAAACTGTTGTTCTAACTTGACTTATGACTTATGTCTCGATACATTGATGTTCTGCTCGTTTCTATATTATTTGTGTATAGTTAATTATTTCTCCCTAAAAATCATTCAATTGAAGTATCCGAGTTGATAGCCAACAATCTTATTTTATTGACAAGTGATAACTATATTTAAGTTCTAGAGATGCAGTTATTGGATTTAGATAGTTAGTACTATTGAGCCATCTTCAAATTGACTAGTGCAATAGTTTTAGTAGAATGGTTTGAAATAATTAAAATGTCGATACTAATTTTCACAACAAAAATCATATTATGAGAAGCTTGACTTATAGGCTGGTGGTGTTTTACAACAGATTGTTTCGTAGAAGACTTGTTAGAGAATTGCAAAAGAAGTTGCAAGGCTTGAAGAAGTTAAAACCTGCAAACTGTTCGCATTATGCATGTCTAAGGTCTTTGCTCGCGAAAAGGAATTGAAACTTCAGCAGGTATTCTTGGTCTTAACTTTCATGCAAAATATATGAGTATAGTACAAGATTTTGTTTTGCAGTTGTTCAAAATCGTCATTAATTAATACGATAGTGGCACTTTGTACTAGTACCTGTTTGAAAGGGATTGCCTTGATTTGATCAAAAGTTGGAAACAAACAAATTCTAACAAGAAAGTCATCAAATAAATCATTCAATGAATCTATAATGGCTTATTATAAGTGAAACTATGGTAGATTATTGAACTTAGATATTTTTAATTTATTCAATTTTAACGGATGAAAATTTAGTTTCAAAGTATTTATTCAAAAATAGAAAACTCCCATGATTAAAGAATGTTTAAAGAGTAAATGATAATCATTTTCAGAAATTGACTGGAGAAAATTTTGGGAAAAATAAATTGAAACGTTTGAGATTGGTGTAAATTCTAAGGACTTATCAAAGATTGTTGGAACTATTTACAATACATGAAAAGAAGAGGAATGAATTTGTGTGTATTGTACTTTACACTCACTTGTTGTAAATGATCAAACATTATTTTTATAACAATTAGCTTAATTATCATATTTTAGATTTGAATTATATTTCAACACTTCCTCTAATTTAAATTTATACACTTACTATATTGATCATGCTCTTCATCTTTTTGAATAGTACAATCTTCACGGCTTGTTAAACACCAACTAATCTTTTAATTCTATAGTATTTTAAGATAATATTGTCATTGATTACTTGATCTCAAAAAAAAAAAAAGTGAAATTTGATAAATGTTTTCTTCTTCTATGAGAATATGGAATTCTTTTTATGAGGTCCAGTTGTGTTTTTCAATTTGTCTCTACCCAATCTAGTATAGAAGACAATAATAAACCTGTAGAAAGACTTATTTTTTATTTTTTTCAATTTTGTTATGTTCTTAGATATGACTATTGATAAAGAAGTCAAGTCTGTTACTGGATCTGATGCTTCCTGTTCCATGGCCGAAAATCAGATAAAACAATGATAAATTAGTGTATTTGATAAAGGTTATATTTATCGCTATTTGATAAAGTGGTTATTTATCGTGTATGTATTATGTATTTTCAGCCTCAAAATAGTCCATTGATGCCTACAACAAACCCGGCCCCCAAACTATTGATTTAGACAAACAAGAAGGCCACAATGCTCACCTAAAAAGATCCCTCCTTTGAAAGTGGATATTGAAGAGCACTTGGAAGATTTGGAAAAACTTCTAACAAGGTATGTTGTAAACTTTGTTTATAAATTCGTTTTATTCATTTAAGTTTGTTTTGTCTAACGCTTGGTAATTTATTTGATCATTTTTGAAATGGTTCAATCCCACAAATAAATGAGGGATCTCTTTCCGATATTGAATCCGATTAGAGACATGCTTGAAAAAAAATGGTTTTACTTTTTAATATTTATTTATTTGTATATTGCTTTTGTATTCTGTTGCAATGTATTGTTGGATTACATAGTTGGTTACAAGCATGTAAAAGTATGGATGCATTTGTTAGTTTTATTTGGAATATAATCAATTAGCATGTGACTTTGATAACGATTGTTAATTGTAAATTTAAAGGAAAGTTGCCTTTATTCATTCTCAACTTCTGTTTTTATTGAGTTTCTATGTCTTAATGTTAAAATTACTTAATTTATAATTATTTGGTAACTTGGTATTGTTTTGTAGTGGCAAAAGAAGCATGATAACGATTTATACTTTGTCAATGGCAGCTCACCCAATAAAGCAAGAAGAAACAAATTATTAAAAAGCTAGAAACAATGTCTTTTGTCTTGATTTAATTTCGCATTTGTGACAAAACAAAAAAGTTTTAGTTTATGTAACATTTGATTGAATACCACATTGATGACCATTTGTGACAACAGAAAGTTTTAGTTTATGTATTGATTTGATTGAATACTACAATTGAGAGTAATTTATGTATTGAATATCATTTCATGTTAACTATTTTGAATTTTGCATTTGATTGCATACTATTAGTTTCAATTATTGTCAATTGTGCAAGAAGAAAAGACAACATTACATACAGTTTTGTTACAAATGGAGTTGTTATATGAAATAGAATTGTAAATAGTGTTGCCACATAAATAATAATAAAAAAAATTATTATACAAAAAATATACATATTAAATTTGTTAGCTGTAGTGTTGCCATACGATAATAATAAGAATTATTATACGTAATAAAAAATCAACCAATCGAATCCAATCCAAACCAATTATTTGGCTTGGTTGGCTTAGTTTTTCTTTAGTCAACCGAACTAAACCGAATCAAGAGCCATGTTCGGATGATTTTTTTTTTAAAACGCCCAAACCGCTAACATGAACAATTTGTAGTGTTAAGTGTTATTTTTCATGTTGCCGCTCGTTACCTCGCTAAGTAACCGAAGTTTCACGATCGGCGTTATATGCTATTTATAATAATGAATATCTTACGACAATATTATTATATTATTTAATCACTGAGCAAAAACTTTAATTCATTTTTATAGTCTTAGTGTTTACTGTTTTTTGTATTCCTTACGATTATTAGTGTATTGATCGGGATATGATTCCATTCCTTTCCATGAGTGTTGTAACTTTGATAATAACTTTAGTGTAATTTGAATATAAATTTTAGATGAGAAAGAATGATGGTTACGTAAAGATAGAAAGAAAAGTATGAAAGTTAGATAAATCCAAAGTGTTGATCCTAGTTACTGATATTGTTCTCAAATTATTTCATAAAAAAATTTCACATGACTTACTCGTCCAAAATGATTTGGAAAGCTGAAAGGAAATTTTCATTATATTTGAACAAATGTTACCTTCTGTCGTTCATATTGAGAAGTTGTTAGTTATTATTATAGTGACTAGTTTTGGCACTTCTGCTTGTGATTTGAATTGAAATGTTCAACATGTAGATTCATACCTTTTGCACTTCTGTATAGATTCATACCTATGCATGTTATCCCTATCATCATTAAGAAATGTGATTTCATTTTTAGAACAAGAAAATTATTCCTTTAATTTGAAGATGCCAACAACACTGGTATGTAGCCCTGAATCTTATATTGGAATAGGCTCTCAATTTCTTAAATCTCAAATAGTTGCCTCAATTCCATGATTAAGACAAATATCTAATGAAAAATGCAACCCCAAGTGACATGATATGGTATTTTATAAGAATCAATTACACCGTGCTTTGACATTTCAATAGATCTATAACATTCATGATCATCATTCACATTTATTTCAGTATCTTAATGCTGCACCATATATATTACACATTGTGATAATCAAGTTAGTCACTTGTCATTGTTTTTTCTCACTTTCCAGGAGCAAAGTTTGTTGCATAGGCCCATGCATTGTTGTTAACTGGGTCAGCAAGGTGGTCAGCAAGATTTTCAATTGGTCCTTTTCCTGTTACAATTGCTTGAACAAAGAATCCAAACATTGAGAACATGGCTAACCTACCATTCTTCAGTTCTTTCACCTTCAACTCTGCAAATGCTTCTGGATCTTCAGCAAGGCCTAATGGATCAAAGCTCCCACCTGGGTACAATGGATCAACCACCTCACCAAGAGGTCCACCCGCAATGCGGTAACCTTCAACAGCTCCCATTAAGATAACTTGTGTTGCCCATATGGCAAGAATGCTCTGTGCATGGACAAGGCTTACCCAAGTAGTCAAGTCCACCCTCACTGAAGATTTGTGATCCAGCCTTGAACCACACTGCCTCGCCGAATTTGACACCGTTGCGAGACAAGAGCTCGGGGAAGACACACCCTAAGGCTCCCAACATAGCCCACCTACTGTGGATGACCTCTAGTTCACGGTTTTTGGAAAAGGTCTCTGGATCAGCAGAAAGCCCAGCAGTGTCCCAACCGTAGTCTCCGGGAAACTCACCAGTGAGGTACGATGGAGCTTCACCGGAAAATGGACCCAAGTATTTGGCACGGTCTGGTCCATACCATGGACTACCAGAAGAAACCTTCTTTGGGACTGTTTTTCTCATTGTAACTCTTCCCACCCCAAAGTCCTGAGTGGATGGAGAAAGCTTGATAGCCTTTCCAACCAATGATGAAGAAGAGAGAGACATTGTTGAAGTTGCCATTCTAGTATTTTAGTGCTTTTATTGGCAATGTTGAGGATGATTTTATTGAATGTGATGAGTGTTATTTATATGTGTCTTGGATGATAAAAATGAATGGTACATATCTTATAAAATCTATGTCTACGTTTCTATTGGCTTGTAGCATTTCATTTTGTTTCTCCAACCACACATTCTTTACAATCTATGTTCTTTCTTCTTTTTCAAACATACCAAATATCCAGAATATGTGATATAGTAGTATCATAAAATAGTTGTTCCATCCAATAAGAGTTTCTCATTTATGATTTCCGGATAGGAAAATCAATATATGTTTAAATTTATGTGTTGTAGACGAGGGACCTCAGTGCATAACGGTCCCATTTCAAGTTAACTTGTGGTGTGCGTTGCTGCCTCACTTCACATAGTGAGAGAAAACATATTTCTTTTTTGGCTCGTTGAATAAAACATATTACCCTTAATTCAGTAATTTTTATCATATTCTACATATTGTTTTTGGAAGCAATATAAAATAGGCACACAAAGATGTTGAAAGCTAAAACCATCATATCATCACTTTATTTTTAATCAAAAATAAATGTGTGTTATTTTTATGGTGTGCAATACTTGCTATAGTACTTATCCATGAAATTTTACTACATGGTTTTGCGGAATATATCTAGGACAATAAACCCGATTCATAAAAATCTTCAAAATTTTGAGTAAAAGAAAAGTCTTCAAAATTTATCTTTAAATTTTTATTTGATAAATAGTTTCTTTCAAAAAATAATCAAAGATTCAAATCAATTTTTATTAATTTAATTACGACACTTTGTTCCCCATTTCAAAATTAAAAACTTAGCCGGCTTGATGTTTCTAACTTAATTCAGAGAAATAAACTATCTCTCAATTACGGGTGATAATGCAAAGTCAATAAATATGAGCCTATGTCCAATCTCAAGTTAAGTCAGCTTTTATTTTTAGATTGACACAAAAATTTATGAATATGTGTTATACACATGATTTTCAGGTTGTTATATAATAGCCATTGTCCGATTTGTGTCAACACATACGATTTTCAAATTAATATATAAATGCAAATTTTCTATAGATACACATCCGTATTTTAGGTCAACATATATTGAACCAATTTAAAAAAATTATATTATGCTTAATATGTGTCAACTCATATGTTTAATATGCCGTAAAATTATTCTATAGATCGACACATACTGTGTGTTTTCAAAACTATAAGTTCTTATCGTGTTTAGGTCGACACATAGAAATTTTAGATCGACACATCATCATATAAATAACATCCATCATTTCAAAAGATTCAAACCATTAATATACAACATATTGCTCATTATCTTCCAATTCTCTCTATGCGTGCACACAATAATTGCACATAATCATTTTTGTTGGGGCCATCTAGATTTAGGTTGATAAGGTCTAATTTAGGATTGCTGTAATCAAATTGGATTGAGAATTCTTTGAGTATTTCAAGATAAATCCATTTGGGGTTTTCTTCCAAGATCAAAGATTGATTTGAGAGTTTTTCACAAGATTGTGCAATTTGAATTCAGCCGAGTGAAAGCTTTGAAGAGCGACAATTTTGTCAAAGAAGTAACGGTAACTGGATGATCACTTTGGTAATCTTGGGTCACAATACTTTCACAATGTTAATTTAGTCGAGTGAAAGCTTTGAAGAACGTGGATTTCATCAAAGGAATAGCGGTAATCGAAGGATCAAATTGGAAGTGTTGGGTTACTTGATTGAGCTTAAGATCAAGGGAAGAGAAGAAGATAAAATCAAAATCAACCATAGGTTTTGGAGGGTTTGATTGCTACTTTTTCTCTTTAAATTACATTTACAATGATTAATTTTTATTATCTCAATTCCATTGAAATTAGGGATAGACGTACCCATAACAAGGCCAATTGGGAAACTTCCCAAAAATCTCTCTCTCTCTCTCTCTCTCTCTAATTTTAATTTTACTTGCAAATTGTGAAACCATTGATTGTGCAATCGATACATAGAGATAATTTATTTGTCTAATACTTCAAACGGTTTTTGAGTTGATTGCAATCTATGTGATTGTAATTGGTTTCTCATATCAACAAAATCAAAGAAAAATTTGGTTTGAATTGATTTCACACCAAGTGTTCGACAAATTTCTTAAGTAAATTTTTGTTTGATATTTAATTGGAAATCAAATACTATTATGTGATATTAATAAAAGATGGTTGCTAAAAATATATTGATTTTTTTTTCTTATCTTGCGTATCCATTCTATCAGTTTAATGCACATTTGACCTTTTCGATAACAGTTTGGGATAAATGATTGTCGATCCGAGATTATTTCTACACGCATAGTTAAACAAATTTTTAAAACAGATTTTAAATAAGAAATTTTCATTTGCGACCTATTCACCCCATTTAGATCGCTTCTAGATCGTATCCTATCATCTATCATATTATAATCAACAATAAGACCTCACCGATCCATGATCGATGACATATCTTGCGATAATGTTTAGATGAAATACAAAGTGTTCCTATAATTTATGCATTATCTAATTTTTTGAGAGAAACACTAAACATTGAGAGATACTTTGTGAGACTTCGATTTATTTGAATTATTATCAAATGATCTAGAAATAGTTTAAAATCTTACTTTGGTCAAATAAATGATTCATCTTTATGCTATGATTTATTGATAATCATGATATTGATTATGAACTTGCATTTGAAAGAATACCATGCCATAAATTGTTTTCTAAATTCTGGTATGAGTCATCAAACCTTTTAGAGAAACATGCATTCGAATAATATTTCATACTATTTGATTGATTTTGTTTATGGACAAACAAAATATAAGTTGATAGAGTTGATAAGTGTCAAATATAAGTAAAATACACAGACACTTGTTAACTTATTTTATAGGTAATCAATATAAAATCTCCCTAATTTATCTAAGGAAAGTGATTAAAACACATATTCAGACTTTTCTAACTTCCATTAACTAAACATAGGTAAAAGAAAAAATTGGAAACCACAATTAAACATGCAAAGACCAAGCCGAGAAAACCCCGAAAACAAGGCTCATTTGTCCGTGATATAGGTGCGTTAGGCGAGCTTATGAGACTAGATGACACATCCTAGTTCAAGTACTTAATAGTGAAGCAAAGGTTTATGTGCTAAGCACGGAGACAATGCTCTTAGAAAGGAAAGGTTGGTAGATCCACCTTTCAAACAACTAACATTGTTAATTCGAAGAAATCATGCTCACTACGCAAGGATTGTGCGCATAGAGAGAACCTAAATCCACGCCTATAAATAGGTGTCTCCGATCATTGCAAAATGAGTTTAGGTGGAGTTAAGTAGTACATAATTGAGGTAGGTTATCCTTGGTATACAACCCAAGAAAAGAAAGGTAGCTCGAAGGCGAAAGTTGCTCAAGTAATGGGGAAGAACTTCCAAACTTTGCTAGATTACTGGGACAACTACGTTGAGTAATTGTAATTAAAATTTATTTGTTGGGGGGTTAGATATAGTAATTTTATTCATGTATTAAATTGGTCTTGGAGTTTTATATAAGTCTACTTAAGCTTTAATATTGACAACTCTTTAATCTTGATGTCTATTTAAATGAGCTACCTAAAACTTATTTTCATGGTATAACTTAACATTCACAAGGTAATTTTGATTACTAGATCCAAGATAATCATCTATTGAATTCTATTGCTTATACATAGGGTTAGGCTCAATATCTACATGTATTGTACTAGATTCAATATAGAGTCTTGTTTCTTCATGCATGTTGAAATTTATCGCCTATGTTGGTTAATGACAACAATATAAACTATTAAGTAATATAATCGATTTCCGACATTGAGACTAACAAGAGATATGAATGACAACAACAAGTGGTGATATTAATAGATGAGTAGATGATCATATTATTGACCATGGTTATGTATGACATATACGTAATGACAAAATCTACCAAAACAAGTCTTCTTATTGTTAACACTGAAATCTCTATTTAATTCTCTGTAATTTATTTTCACGCACCAAAACAACTATAAAACCATTATCTACTTAAAATAATGATTTTTCTCATCTTTGTTTTGAGCATTATTCTCTGATGAATTGCTAAAAATTGCATTCTTGAAGTTTATCCTTTGGCCTTTATTACTCAATGCTCCCAACATGCAACAATATCTACAAAAAAAGGAAAACTATCAAAATGTAAGTTATTTACACAAAAACACAATTATTCTATTATGTACACATAAGTCAGGGTTTTATTAAATAAACCAAAGGAACAAATTCAATAAATACCACAAATTACTACTCAAAGTATCGATATTTTGGCACTTATCTCTAATATGCAAACTTATTACAACTAGGAGTACTTTTTTATAAGAAAAGTTAATTAGATTAAAAGGGTACAAGGTACACCAACTTATTACAACAAATCAAAGATAAAACATTGACTCAATGGGAGCATGCATCCAATTATACCAATATGTGCAACTAATGCCCTTAGCCCCAATATTCAACCAACACCAAGACAACAATTTAATGTTAATGATAATATCATCTAATACACAAGCAATTCCTTTGAACAATGAGTTGTTTCATGCCATCCATAAGACCACTGTAACGTCCGCTTTATTTAACATTATATTATATTAATATTTTGAGTTACCGCTTGACGATTGTTTTATGACGAGAATATTTATATTAATAGTTAGATCTATTAATATATTTGGATGTTTGCTCGTCCGATTTTTATTCTGCTCGTTCGGTAAAATATTATTCGATCCGATATTTAATTCTCGAATTATTTTAATTAATTGAGTAAATAATATTATTAGATATTATTAAGGTATTAATTAATAAAAATAAGATAGGGGTGTGAGGAGTTGAAGGAATTGGGTTTACACCCTTAGCTAGTAAGAAAACATAATCATAAATCATTTTTCCTCTTTTCTTTCTATTTTCCTACACCAAGCCAAACATAGAAGCATGGAGAGAAAAAAGAGGGTTTTGGGAAGAAGAAGAAGAAGAAGAAGAGGAGCAAGAACAAGCATGATGTTGGGATTTTTTTGAAGCATCTTGCAATCATCCAAGCTTGTGAGGTAAGGGGTTTGATTCTCCATCTCATATAGTTAGGGTTGATAGTTGTATTTTGGATTTGGGGAAAAATTGATAGTTGGTTTATAGGGTTTTGGTTGGTTGATTGTTGAAATAGTTTAGAAAAGATGGATTAGGAGTAGGGATTATAGGTGTGTTTCATTGCTAGTAGTAGAAATGGAAATTATAAAATGGAAATGAAAAAGAAAAGAAAATTGCAAACTGTTAGAAGAAAAACCAGAAAATAAGACTGTCTGTTAGAAACAAATGAGGAAGATGAAGAAGGAGGCACACCAAAGGGGGAGGCACCCACAAGGGGAGGCGACCATCTCCATACCTGAGGCGGCCACCCCCTAGCCATCACTCTCCTGGGACGCACGTCCCCTTGTAGCATTGGAGAAGGAACGGTTTTCTGTAGTTCCTGTTTTCGCACAATCTTTCTTTCTGCAATTTGTGTTTCTGCATAATCTTGCTTTCCAGCTTCTGTTTCCTTGAAATTCATTAATTCCATATACTACTAGTTGGTATTAATAAAATGTAATTAGGACATAAGTTAACCGACTAAATTTAGAACCCGATTATGTTTCAATTTTCCAATTTCGGTAATTTTGACGACGGAGCAAGTTGCTCCGAATTCAACGAAAATTGACGTGCTAGCTAAGTTCGATGTGTAGAACATAATGGTGAGGTTAGTTTTTCGAAATTACGAGTTTTTACGAGACGACCCAAAATAAGCCAAATTATTTTAAATTGAATCGGATTGTGTTTTAGTCAATTTAAGACACGATGGACAATCCGATCGATGTTGACGATTATGATTAATGTCGGTTATTAGGAATGGCTTTCGCGACGATTATAGGTGTTTGACTATTTTACCGTATTTGGAATTTAGTGAATGAATTGATAATGATGTGGTGTGATTAAACATAATGTTTGCGACATTGTATTTATTAATGAATACTTGATGATATGCGATGCGATGATATATGTCTTTGTACATGATGATGTGATGATTTTATTGATGTTGTTAATAAATGCTTCCGATTTGTGAATGCATGACTTTTGATGATGATGAATTATATGTGACGCTTTGCATAATGCAAATATGATGCGATGATATATTTATCTTGATTTGGATAAATTATGGCGATGTGGGCTTTATGCCAATTTTGATGAGCAATGATGATGTTTTGTTGTGTTGTTTTCTTTGTCAAGTCACATACATTGCATTGGCGACGAGGGCTTTTATGCGCGAGACTTTATGCTTTTATGGCTTTATGCTTTATGTGTTCCTAATTATGGACAAAGCGACGGTACCACATGCATAACATAGTCGTGTCTCATGGAGTCGATTATGTTTATATTTGAGTTGTTTGGCGTTGGATTGAATTGATGATGTTGAATTGCAATGATATATGATGCTTTGTTTGGTGATGATGTTCGTGACGATGGGCTTTTACGCTAAAAGCTTACGATATGGGCTTTAGCCAATTTGTGATGATTTTATTTGTGTTGCTTATGTTATTAGCATTGTTTGATGTTGTTGTTTAAGTTTATGTGTTGTTGTGATGATTTATGCCGATGAGGTTATGGTGATAAAGTGTAGATTATACACATTAGAATGACGATTAAAGTAAGTGAGTTTTGGATATGTGTTGAAATGCATTTATTAATCTATACCCTTTATAATTCCGAAACTATATATATAGTTTATCATGCCTTTAATTATATGTTTTGGATTATCTCACCCTTTACTTGTTTCGACGTTACCTTTGTATTGGTAACGTGCAGGTTATGAAGACAAAGTTTATAATTGCTGTTAGTCGAGTCGGTGTCGCTCTGAGACGTAGCACTCGGGGGGAATATTTATGTTGTCTTGTTGTTGTTATTTTTTTGTTATTCCTTTTGTGATTATGAATCATACTTTATGAAAACATGATTTGATGAGGAAGTTTAATTAAGAAGTTGTTTTGATTTTTATGAATCAATTTATGATTTCCGACGATGCTATGTATCCGAGATTTACACTTTAAGGCAAACTGTTTAAAGTGATTTGGTTTTGAAGGTGTGATGCCTCAATATTGAATTTATGAAATTTTAAATTACTCTGATTTTTGCATATAAAACCGTGGGTAATATTGGGGTGTTACAACCACACTATAGCAAACCAAAACATACCAATCCTTTTCTTCTTAACCTTCCTAGCAAAAGTTTCATAAAATTGATCTAAGTAGCTTAATACAGTTTGGAACTCCAGCCCTTTCAAGTCAAACCAAGCAGCAACGTTCCTCCAAATGTTTTTGAGAATTTGCACTTGAAAACAAATGTTCAAGATTTTCATAGTCTACCCGATGTAAAGCGCATAACTTGTCTTGTTCATTATGAATAATTCTCTTTTGACAACCGATATTTAGTTGGTATTCTATTTAGGATAACTCTCCATCTAAAAATTTGAGTTTTGAAGGTATATAACTCTTCCAAAACACCTTCGTAAAAGATATAGACATTGTGTCCACAAAATTTCCAGCTCATTTTCACGCAGAACATAATAGCAACTTCTTACCGTGGATCTGTTGCCTTGGTTAGGCTAACACCTATAAATATCTAAAGCCTCATTTGTAGGTTTGCAGCTTGATAACAGTTCGAAGAGCTCGAACGCTTCCTCCTTAGCCACCAGGTCGCTTAGTAATACATCTGCAGCCACATGAAAATCTCAGCTCCACACATTGTTTTTCACTCATCCCATCTCGCTCACCATCCCATATTACTTTTTTGACAATCTAAACATGTTAGGTAAAGAGGTGTTGAGAGTAGAATCTCCCAACCATCTAAAGTGCCAAAACACAATTGTGTTGCCTATCCCAATCCTAAGATTGATATGTGATAAGTGCTAAAATGTAGTTGTTTTATATATATATTTTGTGGCACTTATCCTTTCTTTTGTTGATATTCATTGAATAACTCCACTTTTTGTTGTAAAAAGTTTTCTTGCGTTTTGTGTATATATTGTATCGTTTGATTAGTTATATATATATTTTGTAGGTATTTGTCGCATTATTGGATCATTGAGAATAAAGTCCAAATGGAGCTCCAAGATGCAAGTCAGAATAAGGAAAAAGAAAGGAGCCATTCCAAGTTATGTAGGAAAAGCAACAAAAGTTGCTGAACTGTCTTGGATCGACGGGCGAGGCCCAGGCGAGGGCCATCGCGTCTGTGTCGCCGGGTGACGGTGGAGTGAGAAGAAATGATTAATTTTGGATAGGTATCCGACTTGTTTCGCTTTTGGTCGCCGAGCGAAGATGTCGTGTCGGGCGAAGCCGACCATCGCCGGCAACAAAAGATATTTTTGTCGAGAAGGACATGGCGTAACGTGAGCCATGTAAAAAGAAGGATCGTCTGGTGATGCTTTATTTCGCCGGGCGATGTTTATGAATAACTTTTAGTATATATTTCCTTGTAACACAAGGGAGAACCGACTTGTTTGTTTTGGTTTTATCGCAAATGTTACGGATAGCAAGAGTCGCCACCGACTTGTCTTTTATCCAATAAAGAAAAGGTGAAAACAACATGAGATACCTTTTTATCAATTATGAGTACGGGAGGTAATTATGAAAAGGGAAAGCATTAACACCCTTTCCATATGTAGTTATCTATGAGCTCTAAATTGCTTAGCTCACTTTTTTTTTGAAAACTTGCTTTCTGTGTGTGTGTGATTTGAAAAGTATTTTAAAGGTAGTTTGCTTTGAATTCATAATGATTCTTGTATCAGTCCTCAAGAATGTATAGGAAGTGTTTGAAAATATTTCAAAAAAAGTTTAACTTTGTAATGATTCTTGTATGAATGTATACAAAGTGTTTGTTTGAAATTATTTTTGAAAGGAGTGTGAGGTGTGAAAAGCATTTTTTGATTGGATTTGAGCAAGAAATTAAAAGTCTTATTACCTACCGAAGTTCGTTCTTGTTATTTTCCTTCTCCTTTAGGACAACGTTATGCATACCATTAGTTGGTAGGTAACTCTATCTCGTTGGATATGAAGGACATGCGAGGATCATCGTATGATCATCGAAGGCAACATTGTAAGGATACCTTAGCAATTCAAGTACGATCATCACTTATTCGTAGGCAACAATCGATGGACGAGATCATATTGTAGGCAACACCGAGTATCTTCGAGGGACTATGATCTTTATATCGAAGGGACTATGATGATGTTATTCATAAGCGTCTTTGCTAATGGTACCCCTACGTTTGAGGGACATGACCATTTTTATTTGTAAGGAAACAAGAGATATTACCTTAAGGTGTGAGTGTTCACGTTGTGTTCAATTCGTATATTTATCTTGATTTAGGTGATCTAAGATTGATTGATTAGTCTTGCCATACAATCCTATTAGCCATACATCTAAGCAGTGTATATACAATTTATAAGAGTGCGGAAAGTAAAAGCGGAAAAATAAATCCTAAGCTATTACATGGCTTTGGGGCCGTTACATAATTTGAGGTGCGGTAAATGCTAGAAATTAAACCTACACTAGCTATTACAAAATATCCTTACGACCTATACATCAATTTCTAGAATTTAAATGCAAAAAAATAAATAAATAATGATAAAAATGCTTTAATAATTGTGAAAATATTCTAAACCCTAATTATTAAAGAAAAACATTTTTTGGAATTGATTTTAATTAGGAAAACCTAATTTTAAATTAATTAGAAATTAATTATGAAAATAATTTTAAGTGAAAATAAAAATAAAATATTTTTGTGTCTAAAATTAATTAAACACTTTTTAAAACTAAATCTAAAATAAAAATATTTTTTAGGGTTTTTTTGTTGTATTAAAAAAGTTTAAAAAGGAATTAAATTATAAAAAAGAAATTAAAAAAAAAAAAGAAATTAATGGTTAGTAAGAGTGAAAAGAAAGTAGTGTAAAAAATTATGTACAACCCTAGGGATCGAACCCAAGACTTAATGGTCACCAGCACCTTCTTGCCATATGCTATGCGCTTTAGTTGTCATGTAATGAAACAAAATCACTATATAATAAAAACAAAATCTAAAAATATTTGAATTGAAAAACGCATGCGGCAATCTGCTCATCACCGCCTTTGTTTTTCTCGAACTAGGTTTTACCTACGGTTTTTGTTCGTAGCTAAAGCCTATAGTGATGGCTTTGTTCGTGACTATATCACCCGCAAAATCAAATAGTTCATAATACACAATATAAATTGGTTGTGAGGGTATGAATCGATTGGAAAACATCATCCAACATGATGGTGCCATTGATTTGGTTCAATTTTTCTTGTAATAAAAGTTCCTAATTCAAAGCTCAAAACCTTAGCCATACCGTATCACGATTCCGCAATTAAACTCAAATCAAACAACCCAGATAGCTTTCAAACATCATCACAAAAACAAATATGCACTCGAATTAAGTTAAATATGCATGAATAATTGAAATCGGTTTTTAAAAAAGTTAGTAAACCGTATTCTATTTGGCCGATTTTGGATGCTTCTATCGATGGTGATGGCCTGGAACACTTTTAGAGGAGGTCGAGGAAGCTAAGTTAAATGCTTGAATGGCTTGAATTATCCCGCAACCTTGACTACTAGTTGCTTGAATGTCACGTTTTTTTGAGGTTTGGCTAGGGTTCTTGAGGCAAGGATTTCATATGCTTTGTATTTGGCATCCTTGTAATAAGTGATGGATTTAGGTTAACAAATTTGAAGAAAAATCAAGCTTTGAATGCAAGAATATTTGATTGAAAATCAACACCAAATCTTGCTATTTTTGGTTTCAATCATGCCAATCTCTTGCCAATCGATATATTTTGAAATTTCTAGCTTCTTTGAGTTGCTTGGACCTCAAGAAGCTTGAATTTACACCCTTGCACCTATCAATTCAATTTTGTATTTTATTTTAATTAAAATTGAGTTTAAGTGAATTAATTAAAAATAAATAAAATAATTACAACTATGGCGTGTGGATGGGCTTGACAATGTTAGGAACAAGTTTGAATCAAAGAAATATAGGTCCATTTGGAATATTTTCAAGTTTGATCAATATTTTCTTCATGAATTTCTTCAAAATTTCCATTTTTGATCAAGTGATAACTTGCTCAATTTTTACCATTTGAGAGTGTTCTTGGACTTTTTAGAAAGTTTAAGATGTCCTCTAAATGATCCTTTTAGTTTCATCTTCATTGAAGCTTCCATGTTCATGTAAACCTCTTTGGAAAAAGATGACTTTTTGTTGACTTTTAGAAGGAACTATAATGTCTTGACCCATAACTCTCAAATGAATAATTTTTTGGCAAAGCTTGTGAGACACAAATTTGTAGAGAAAATATGAGCTTTGGTGGAAAAATGTCTGATAAAGTATGTGAAAGTTATGCCTAGTCAAAGTTCTGTTGACTTTTTTTTATCAAAAAGTTCTGATGAATCATGATCAACCCTTGATCAAATGATGAATGTGACCTCAAAATCTCGATGTTAACTAAAAGTGATGAAGTTTGACTGTATGTTGACCACAATTGACTTTTTGTCCAATATAACTGATTTTCAACCATATGAGCAATTGAATGAGAAAAATTTAGCTATGAGGCTTGAAACATGACATGGTGATACCTTCAGGCATATAAGTTGTATACCCCAATTTTTGACCTAATATACCATCTCATATCATTCATATATGCATCATTGCATCACTAACAATTTCAAAGACAAGATAGATGTGTTGTTCTCCTGAGCCAAATTAGGTTTTGATCAAAAATCTTTCATCTATTCAAGATATGATCAATTAGGGTTTGAGTATTCACTCACTTCTAATGATCTATATTCATCAATCATCAATATTTGATCTTTAAATTCTCATCATTTCCTCAAGATCTATCATGAATTGACCAAATTAGGGTTTTGATCGAGGATGGTGCATCATTGACTTTTTGCTCAATGAATGACCTAATTGATTGGAGAATGATCTCAAAATCATCAATGCAATATCTTGACCTAATTTATTGATTCAAAACAACTCAAATGCCCTGATTGATTCTTAGAGAAATTCTGAATCATCTAACAAAAACTCAATTACTCAAATCAGTCAAACTTTCACTTTTGGTCAACTTTTTCAAATTCAACTTTTTTCAAGTGTCCATCATGATCATAAAAAATCAAAATGTGTGAAAAAGTCAACAGAAAGTCAAAACTTGATATTTTTCTAACACTTAGAAATTTTTTCAAGTGTTTTTATCATTTTTTCCACTATTTTCATGACCATTTTTCACCTAGATCCATTTTGATTCAAGAAAAACTCAAAACATGAAAGTTTTAGATATTGTTCCAAGATTTCCAAAATTTCCAAGAACTTGCAAAAACATTTTTGTGTAGATAGGGATTTGAAATTGAAACTTAGAGGTCCATAACCATAATTTTCAAGCCATTTCTTCAAATTTTCCAAGTCTTTTTGCAATTTCTTCCTTCTAGAAACCTTGTGACCAAAAGAGATAGGTTTTAACTTGGAAATATTTGATGAGCTTGGATCAGAAGAGGATAAGATCACTTGAGTGATTTAACCATGGTTAGAAAAATTAACCATGTGCATTAAATGTGAAAGATTCCATTCTTACCTCTTAAGCCAAGTTGCCAATTCTTCCAATCCTATCCTTGCCTTGCTAGAAAAACCTCTTGGCCTATAAATAGAAGTAATTTCTCACAAAATCACATCAAAGTATTCATAAACTTTCTTTCTCACTTCTTTATTCTTTTCCAAGTTTCAAAGTTCCAAAATGTGAGAATTTGCAAATCTCCAAACCTTGCAATTTCTGAGCAATCTCAAGCTTTAAACACTCTCTAAATACCCTTAGGAAGTTGTTAGAATCATCAAGCCATCATAAAAACAACCAAAACTCAGAATCATACCCCAAGTTCCATAAACTTGCAAATTGAGCCTTAAACCTCCATCTCTCAACCCACTGCACTTTCCAAATTATCACTTCAAACATCATCCATACACTCCATAGAGATGATCCAAACCCTTAGATAACTTATGTAACCATAGAATCATCATCTTCATCATCAAACCAGTCATGTTGTAGTTGGACTTGGGTAGAAGTTCCGACCATTTCAAAGCAAGTGAGCATTCCAACAAGGAAGTTATCCAATTCATCAAAATGCATATGGAAGCACTCCTTTGAGGAATTGATTTCATAAGAGGTAAGTTTCTCAACTTCATTTTTATGATTCTTTCATTCCAAAACTTGCTATGCTATCATGTTTCTGTATGTATGAGGATCATAAACCCTCAATCAATTCCTTAATTTGCTTCACATACACGATTTCATGATCAATTTTCCAAAGCTAGGGTTCATCTGGTTTCTGCAAAATTAGTCATCTTAGGCTTAAAATAAATGGAATTAAACACCACCATAATGTTCCTGGGTTCATAACGAGCAAGTTTGATTTTTACTTCATCCAATTTCATCAAAAAATGAAGTAGTTAGGAATCATAGAATCTTCAGGTTGAAGATGAAATCATGCGCGCATTTTCTGAATTCTAAAAATTTCAATTTTTCATTTTAACTTATATTTAATGGTTGTTGTATTATGACCGGATGAAACAGCCACCCCAGTGGCAGCCAGCGCGCTCTTAAGGCTAGCCATGTCATAAGGTCCAGGGTTTGAAACTTCTCATTTTTCACCTTTTTCAACTATTTTCAAAACCAAATTTCACAACTTGTTTTGAAATAAAATCAAACTAAAGCATTTAAATGACAAGTCAAGCACATGGCCATGTGGTAAAACTTTTCACCTTTGAGTGTAAGGTCATGGGTTCAAACCTCCCTAAGACCAAAATCAAATTTTTATCACTAGTTTTTTTCATTTTTTTTTTATCAAACTTCAACATTTTCAAAAACCAATCAAAACTTCTCATTTTGAGATGATTTTTTGCACACTTGTCATTTAATACACCTATTTTATGATTATGTTAAAAAATACAAAAAATATTTTCTTTTGATATATTTTTATTAGGTTAAAAGTAGACGTTTTTAAGTATTTTAAATACTTTTCAAAAAATGTTTCTTTCCGACTTTTCAAACCTAATATTTTTCAAAACTTCTTGTGAATACCTTTAACTTTTCAAAACTTTCAAAAACATTTTAATTGACTTAGGCACCTCTTTTCCATGATCGATTCGATAAATCTTTGAAAATACAAACTGAACTAGGTATTTTCCTCGAAAATCTTTCGAATTCAAATTAAATTGATCATGGTCCTCCCTTACGGTGTAAGTCCACACCCTCCTATGTACATACTTAGTTTCCTTGTACATATCCACCCTTTTGTGTACATATTCAATTTCCTTGTACATATTCAACTTTTTTTGTAAAAATTCAAGTATAAACTAGTATCATTCGCTAGTTTTATTTCACTTGTTTATACACCAATTTCACTGGTATTAAGAGGAGCATTATTCTTGGTGAAACTGCTCTTAAACCAGTGGATCTCCCTTACGGTGTAAGTATCAACCCTCCTATGTACATACTTAGCTTTCTTGTACATATTCACCCTTTGTGTACATATTCAATTTCCTTGTACATATTCAACTATTTTTGTAAATATTCAAGTATAAACTAGTATCATTTGCTAGTTTTATTCCACTTCTTTATACACTAATTCCACTGATATTAAGAGGAGCATTATTCCTGTGAACTCGCTTAAACTAGTGGTCCCCCTTAGGTGTGTAAGTCACCCTTTGTATATATCCAAGTATACTAGCTTATCCGCTTGTTCGACAATATAAGTATAACTTGACATGGCTCCGCATCGAGACCAACTCAAATTAATGTCTCAAAGGGATAAAGAGACTTTCAAAGAGTATGCCAAACGATGGAGGGAAATTGCTACCCAAATTAATCCACCATTTGAAGAGAAAGAGATGACCAAGATCTTCTTGACTACTCTTGGTCCTTTCTATTACGAACACATGATCGCCACTGCTCCAAACGATTTTACTGAAATGGTAAACATGGGGATGCAATTTGAAGAAGAAGTCTGAGTAGGACGCTAAACCAAAGAAGTTGGATCTTCAAGGAACCAAGAAATTTGGAAGTGGTTTCAAGAAGAAAGAACAAGATGTTGGAATGGTATCCCAAGAGAGACCAAGAAGAAACCTTAATCACAACGACATGTAGCATATCGCACCAGCTTGTTAGTTTAACTTCAAACGGGATTTACCCCATAATTTCAAAGTATTCAACAAATTTTGACAACAGCTCGACATTCAACAACAATCACAACCGTGTTCTAGAGTTTTTCATTGACCCAATTCGATGTCTTACACGAAATTATATCCTACTTTAATTGAGAGGAATCTTGTTCAAACCAGTAGCACCACCACCAAAGGCTTAATAAGTTACCTTGGTGGTACAAAGTCGATGTGTCTTGTCCTTTTCACCAAGGGGCACCTAGCCATGATCTCGAACATTGTATAGCTTTGAAAGATAAAGTCCAAAGATTGGTTAGGGCTAACCTTCTCTTTTAGGGACAATCCGAATACATGTTAATATGCTGCCTAATCATGGAGGGCACGCTGCAAAAGGGTATATGGTTGTCCTAGACAGTATCAAGTATTCAACATAAACTTATTAAGAGCAGAGTTAGTACAAATGTATGCTACTTTCTACGTAATAGGTGGCTTTGCTCGACACAACTACAAATCTTGTGGGATTTGTTCTTGAGATTCTCGTGTATGTTCTACTGTGAAAACAGATCTTCAGCGACTAATGGATAATGGATACATTCGAATCCTCAAAGATAGAAATGAGAATAAGGTGAACACGATAGGATGTTATCCGCATGAGCTTTTAGTCTCAGATATCAACTCAGTAACTTTTGAAGTAAACGTCATCATTCCTCATTTCAACATGCCTGAGCGCATAGAAGTTAAATACAACAATCCAAGGGTTCTTGTTTCTCCTTTGATCATTTATCTACCTGGAACTATTCCTTACGACTCTAAAAAAGCAGTTCCCTACCAATACAATGCAACAATGATGGAAAATGGGAAAGAAGTCTCCATACCTACTCTTTCATCCGTAGTTAACATCGCCGAAGTAAGTCGAGTAACTAGGAGTGGGCGTGTGCATACCCCGTTGTCACCGAAGCAGCCTATCGCTCCTGCAGCTAGGCAAAGTCCTGCCGATGTACCCATTGTGAACTCGAGAATTTCGTTGGTAATCCACTTAAACATTGGTCCGTCCGATGGAACCAATATCAATCCGCACTTTGATGAAATTCTAAAGTCGATCAAGAAGAGTAGCAAAGTTGTGGATCAACCGATGCAAACTCCTTCCAAAATCTCAATACTCTCTTTGCCCTTAAATTCAAGCCCATCAAGAGGCCCTTATGAGAGTTTTTGATCAAGCCTTCATAAATCACGATGTAATTATCAATTTTGGGTAGCCAACATAACGACTTGCAACAATATGAGCTTCAGGATGAAGAACTCCCTAAAGAGGGTAGGGACCACAATTTCTTCCCTGATATCTCTATGAACTATCAATCGACTTTTGTCCAACGTGTTAGTGGACACTAGCTCTTCCTTAAACGTAATCGTGACTCGCCTCGCTTGTCTTACAAAGGAACACCTATGAAATTCAGTGGTGTGGTAGTCAAAGCTTTTGACAGATCAAGAAAATCTGTTATTGGAGAAATTGATCTTCCGATGACAATTGGTTCGCATACTTTTCAAGCCACCTTCCAGGTTATGGACGTTCAAGCCGCCTACAATTTTTTGCTAGGTCGACCATGGATACATGAAGCTGGAGCAGTAACATGTACGCTCCACCAAAAATTGAAGTTTGTAACAAACGGAAAGTTGGTAACCATTAGTGGGAGCAAGCCTTGTTGGTGAGCCACTTATCCATTTTCTCTTTCATCACTGCTGACAATGTAGAAGGAACATAGTTCCAAGGTCTCTCAAGAAGATGAATCTACTAAGAAACAGATAATCTATCTCCTCTTATAAAGAGCAGACAAATAAAAAGACTGTACTCAGGTTGGGGACAAGTTGTGATTGCTTTCAACAATGAAACTAAAACGGGACTCAGATTCACTCCAGTACTCTCAAAATTCACCTAGAAGGATGAAAATCTTCGTCCAATCAAAGAAATATTCGACAGCGGAGGTTTCCTTAACCGTGTTCCTCAAGAGGTCAATGTCCTTATTGATGAAAGCAATCGGAGAAAATCTCCGGGTTCAAGAATGGAAGTCTTATCTCAAAGAAATCGGATACAGAATATCCGTATAATTGTACACCATTCTATATTCCTTTAGAGAAATTCTAAGGCATGTCCTAGCAAGATGATAAAGAAAAGTCTCCACCTATCCCACCCGAGGTTTGGGATATTGGGACAACCAAGTGGAAATTTGACTTCATGGTAAATATACCTCGAAAGTTCAAAAATCTCAATCGAAGACATCCAACCAACTGGATGGGAAGATCCTCTTAAATATCTCTGTCAACCAAAAGAGGCATGCATGCCTTCTCATTCTCATCATCCATTTGAGATCACGACTGAAGATCTTTGCTTCAATACACCTACCAAGGTTGTTGAACCTGAATTTATCTATTCCCAGATAAATGAAATTTTTGGAAAGATTGGGAAGATGGTTCCAAAAATGACTTGGAAAATGTCTCTGATAACGAGTCTCTTCATCCAGAAGATTGGGAATTACACCCTAAAAGTCCATAATACATGTCGCCTGAAGACACATCTACCTCATTTTATACTACTCGAATTTCTGAACAAGCAGAGGAAGATCGCCTCAGCAGTACAAAGGACAAGGTTAACAAACCAGAGCCTTCAAATCCTGCTCGACCAACGGTCAACGTCATCACTGAAAATGATCCTAAGGGAAAACTTCCAGAATACATAGTCTACCAAGGAGTTCGTCACTATTGGAAAGCCGTTGAGGTTCAGACTATTGTTCACCGTTTTAAGTAGTCATCTCGCTTTTATTTTGAACACTCGCCCAACATAAGGCAGAGAGATGTTTTATAGGGCTAGATTTTAAATAATTTCCTCTTTGTCTTGCCCAAGACAAAAGAGTTTGTGTTTAGGGCCTTGTTTCATATGTGAATCATAAATAAAGCATTGTTTTGATTTCCCATTTTGCATTTGTTTTTCATTTTTTACTTTTTTCTGGAAATGGTAATCCTAAAAAACCAATAAAAATAAACATTTTCAAATAATTTGCATACACTTTTGCATTTTCTTTTTTCCGAAAAACAAACATAAATCACATGTGCAGATTAAAAAATGAATAAACCCATTGAATGCAATAACCTTATGCCCTCTCCCAACTTTGAATTCCCTGTGCTCGAAGACGAAGAAGAGGAAGAAGAAGGGATCCCAAATGAGATTTCTCGACTACTTAAGCATGATGAAGAATCATTTAGCCTCACGAAGAGCCTTTGAAAAATCAAATTGGGGAGGAAAATGTAAAAGAAGTAAACATTGAGCTCTACTCGACGAAGATGTCAAGACCAACCGAGATCTTCTCAAAGAATACGTCTATGTGTTTTCTTGGTCCTACCGGACATGCCAGTTGGATGCCAATATCATAGAGCATCACTTGCCATTTAATCGCCCCCGCCAGTAAGCAAAAATTGAGGAGGACTCACACCAAACATGGTCGATAAGATAAAAGAGGTTCAAAACAACTCAACAGTTTTCGTCACCTTCGAATATCCTCAATGGTTAGCTAACATAGTGCATGTTCTAGAGAAATATGGAAAGCTCGGGATGTGTGTTGACTACCGGAACTTGAACAAAGCTAGTCCAAAAGATGATTTCCCATTACCACATATTGAAATGCTGGTTGATAACACTTCTAAGTTCAACCTCTTTTCCTTCATAGACGGTTTCTCTGGTTATAATCAGATCAGAATGGCTTCTGAAGGCATGGAGAAGACATCTTTTATCACGCCATGAGGCACATTTTGTTACAAAGTAATGTCGTTTGGATTAAAGAATGCAGGCGCAACTTACCAAAGGGCAATGACTACTCTCTTTCATGATGATGCACAAAGAGATCGAAGTCACGTGGATGACATGATAGCAAATTCGAAGAAGAGCATATAGAATATCTCTTGAAGTTGTTTCAACGAGGAAATATCAACTTCACTTGAATCCTAACAAATGCACTTTGGAGTGATCGAAAGCTTAGGTTTCATTGTCACCAAAGAGTATTGAAGTAGACCCCGACAAAGTGAAAGTTATTCAAGAAATTCCTGCACCACAAACTTAAAAGCAAGTAAGAGGATTTCTTGGACGTTGATTTACATCTCTAGATTTATCTCTGCAATCGCCAATATTCAAGCTTAACCATGAGTGCGACGTAAGATTGCCAAAAACATTTGATTGTATCAAGGAATACTTGTCAGAACCTCCAATATTGATTCCTCCAATTGAAGGAAGACCTCTAATCATGTACCCACCGTATAGAAGATTCTATGGGCTATATGCTTCGACAGCAAGATGAAACCGTAAGAAGGAGCACGCCATCTATTACTTGAGTAAAACATTCACAGATTGTGAAACTCGTTACTCCATGCTCGAGAAAACCTGTTGTGCTTTGGTATGGGCTTCGAAACGTCTCTTCCAGTACATGATCAACCACACTACTTGGTTAATCTCCAAAATGGATCCAATCAAGTACGTCTTTGAAAAGCCTGCCTTAACAGGGAGAATTTCCTGATGGCAAATGCTATTATCTGAATATGACATCGAAAATGCCTGTGTGTCAAAGGAAATATTGCCGTTTCATCACTTGGCTTATCAAAAAAAGAATCAATCTCAAGTTTGACTTCCTTGACGAGGATGTTATGTACTTAAAGATGAAAGATTGTGACGAACTGTTACTTGAAGAAGGTCCTGATCCTAAATCAAGATGGGGCCTAATTTTTGATGGAGCAGTTAACATTTTAGGTAATGGAATTGGGGCAATCATCATTACTCCTGAGGGTACTCATATCCCATTTTCCTCCAGACATATTTGATTGCACTAACAACATCGTAGAATATGAAGCTTGTATCAGGGTATCGAAGAAGCTATCGACTTAAGGATCAAGATCCTGATATATATGGAGATTCAACCATTGTGATCAATAAATAAAAGACAAGCACGAAACTCATCACCTTGGTTTGATTCCCTACCGAGATTATGTGAGACATTTGTTGACTTTCTTCAACAAAGTTGAATTGCATCATATTCCTTAGATTAGAATCGAATGGTTAGCCTTTGGCAACTCTATCTTCCATGTTCAAAGTTAACCATTTGAAAGATATGCTTAAGATCAACATTATACGTCTTGAAAGACTCCGTCATGTGTTTGCAACAAGCAACCATCAATGATAAACCTGGTTCCATTCATCAAACGCTTCCTTCAAACTCAAGAACCCACTAGGGGCATTACACAAAGATAAGAAAACTCTAAGAAGGATTTTTGGAAATTTATTCTGAATGCACACGTGGTATACAAAATAAACTTCAACATGGTCTTGCTCAGATGCGTGGACATACACGGCGTATATGTTAATACATGAAGTGCATGAAGGGTCCTTTGGAACCCATTCAAATGGGCATGCAATAAATATTAAGAGCGGGTTACTAATGGATAAAAATGGAATCCAATTGTTTTAAGAGATGTCATAAGTCCAGATCTGCAGATAGGATCCATGCCACTGATTCTACTCAACATTCTCTCCTCCGTGGCCTTTCTCCATGT
>CM038795.1:408069-512424 GCA_021764765.1 Vicia sativa
ATCTTCGACTCACGGTGATGGACTCAATAATTGGACGACTAAGGATGTTATGCCAATCTCCTTTAGACAGGAGTAATTGTTTTTTTCCTGTTTTGTGCTTTTAGGCTTTATAGATTCTAACAATAATACCAAGCCTAGTGCTTTCACAGGGCACAATGGCTCATTTGTGAGGGTTGTTGTTTGTCATTCGCATATTTTCATTAAATAAATCATTGGAATTTTGCATTCAAATATTCTTCTCTCTGTCTTTCTTTTACTTTATCACCTTTTCAAAAGCTATGTGTTCTTACACACACCCACATAATAAACTACAGATCCACATTCACTCTGGATCCCGTCGATAATGACTACGATATTGCTAAATATGAATTTGATAATTCAATTTACCAAGGCGAAGGTGTGAGGAGATTGTAAATGCCAGGAGAACTGCCGGACTGCTACAACAAGAGGGCTATCTTACCACCTGAAGAATGGGTTGAGGTTGTGAATCTAGGTACTAACAAAGACAAAAAGAAATCAAGATAGGAGGCGGTCTTGAGAATAGTGTTGAGAAAGATTGATCGGATCTGCGAGATTACATTGAGATTTTTCCTTGTCCTCACGAAGACATGCAGGTTTAGATATCGACATTGTGGGGCACTAACTACCAACAAAAGAAGGTTTTCTCCCTTTGAAGTAGAAAGTTCGTCGTATGCGTTCTGAGATGTTCAATGCCGATTTCTTAGCCGTTACTTCTTATCTACAGTGGGTTGCAAACGTGGTACTCATACCTAAGAAGGATGGAATGGTGCATATGTGTGTGGACTACCGATATTTGAATAAGGCGAGCACGAAAGATGATTTCCCGCTTCCACATATTGATGCCCTGGTTGACAATACCGCTCCGCATAAGGTTTTCTCTTTCATGGATGGTTTATCTGGTTATAACCAGATCAAGATGGCTCCTGAAGATATGGAGAAGACTAATTTCGTTACATAGTGAGGCACTTTCTGTTACAAGGTCATGCTGTTTGGGTTGAAGAATGTTGGCACAACATATCAACGTGCTATGGTAGCTTTATTCCATGATATGATCCACCATGAGATAGAAGCCTACATCGACAACATGATAGCTCGATCACAAACCGAAGAAGAACATCTCGATAATTTGCATAAGTTGTTTGATAGACTGAAGAAATACAGATTGAGACTAAATCCAAGCAAATGTACCTTTGGAATCAGATCCGACAAACTTATGGGATTTATTGTAAGTGGTAAAGGTATCAAAGTTGACCTATGGTTAAAGCTATTCAAGAAATGTCGACTCCGTCTGAGAAAGGAAGTCGAGGAGGTTTCTTAGGACGACTAAATTACATTGCCATATTTATGCACATCTAAGCTACTTGTGAGCCAATCTTTAGATTCTTGAAGAAAGATCAAGTAGTAGAATGGAGCAGACGATTTCGAGACAACTTTGACAAAATCAAGGAGTACCTTCGAGAACCTCCTATCCTGATGCCACCAGTTGAAGGAATACCTCTAATCATATACTTAACGGTGTTGGAGAATTCAATGGGGTGTATGTTGGGGAAGCGTGGCAGTGGTGAAAAGTATGCAATATACTACCTTTGCAAAGTTTACCGTGAAACAAGATACTCACAACTCTAGAAAAAACTTACGGCATTTTGGCTTGATGCGCTCGCCGACTAAGACAGTATATGTTGAATCACACTACCTTGTTGATCTCTAAGATGGATCAGATAAAATACATATTCGAGAAACACCGCTCTCTCCAGGAAGAATAGCAAGACTGATCTTAACGAATATGACATTAAGTACACTACTTAGAAAGAAATCAAAGGAAGTGTAGAAGGATCATTTCTCATCAAGCGGTAGGCGACTACCGATCTATGCATTTCTAGTTCCCAAGCGAGGATATTATGTTAGTCACCGATTATGAAAACTTTGGTGGATGAAGGACACGACTAGGATCGATGGACTATGGTCTTTGATGGAGCTTAACACACTTGGAAATGGTATTGGCTCTGTGATTGCATCTCTTAAAGCCATACACCTTTCACATGATTATGTTTCAATTGCACCAACAATATGGTAGTATAAGCATGCATCATGGGGATCAAAGTTGCTATTGACTTGAGGATCAAATTCTTGCAAGTATATAGACACTTCTTTAGTGATTAGTCGATTAAAGGAGAATGGGACAAAAGCATCAGAATCTCATTCCATATCGAGAACATGTGTTGAATCTAATCCCTACTTTGAAATCACTTTCGAGCATATTCCACGAGAAGAGAATCGGTTAAGCGACAGCGTTAGCTACTACATCATCCATGTTCAAAATCAGATGGAACAACGAGGCTCCTTAGATTACTATTGAAAGACTAGGCGAACCAACATCTGTTTGTGAACTTGATATTTAAGGAGTATAGGAGAAACCTCGGTTCTACAAAGTGAAGAGGTATCTTGAGACTCAAGAATGCAGAAGAGAATCGTAAATGATAAGAAGGTTCTAAGAAGATTATTTGCCAAATTCTTTCTCAATAACAACATTCTATACAAGCAGCATTTGACTTTGCCTTACTCGATGTGTAGATTAGAAGGCGGTGAGCGAATTATGGAAAGGTTACATGAAGGTGCATTTGGTACTTATTTGATGGACATACGATGGCTAAAAATATTTTGAGACCGATTACTATAATTCTACTATGGAAGATGATTGTTATCGATACTCCGATCTTGTCATAAAATGCCAAATATCGTAGATAAAGTACATGTTCCTCGATTACATTGAATATTACGGCAGTTCCATGGCCCTTAGATGTGGGGCATTGATATGATTGGAGAAATCAAACCTACCGCTTATAATGGACGTTTCATCCTCGATATTGATTAATTTACCAAGTGGGTAGAAGCGACCTCGTTCGCATGTGTTACCAAGAATGTGGTACACGATTCATCAAACATAATCTCATATACGATACGTCCTCGAAAGGATTATCACGGACAATGGTACCAATATCAATAACAAGATGATCATAGAACTCGCATGCAATTCAAGATAAAGCATCACAACTCTTCTCTATATCGAGAAGCGAAGAATGAATGGCGCAATAAGCCATAATAAGAATCTTAAGAAGATCATATAGAAGATGACAATTACATATAAGGACTGGCGAGATGTTTCCCTTTGCTCTCCACGGTTATCGCACTTCAGTACAAACATCTATAGGGGAAACCCCATTGTCTCTCGTATATGGTATGAAGGTGGTTCTACCCATTGAGGTTCAGGTTCCTTTACTCAGCGTATTGAAAGATGCAGAGTTAGAAGAAGACGAATGGGTCTAGACTCGACTTGACTAGGTATTCTTTATTGATGAGAAATGTCTCACAGCCATCTTCCACAGACAGATATATCAGTAACGCATGATCAAAGTCTTCAATAAGAAAGTGAAGCACCGAGTGTACCAAGTTGGCGATCTAGTAGTCAAGCGCATCATCCTACCACATGGTGATCCCAGGGGCAAGTGGATTACCACTTATGAGGGACCATTTATAGTCAAGACAATATTTTTTGGCGAAGCCATGATATTGAGCACTATGGATGAAGAAGACTTCCCGCACCCTGTGAACGCATACATAGTTAAAAAATACTACGCATAAACAAGACCCGATAGGTCGACTGACCTAGGAAAAAATAAGGGTGTCTTGGCGAACCAAAAGGGTTTGGGAAAAAGTTAGGGACATATATAAAAAATGTACACCCAGAAAGTCGAAAACATGCAAAGGCGGATTGAGTAAAAAGGTATCGGTGGTGAAAACTTAGAAAGGCGTCTAGGAAAAAGTTAGGGATTAAAGCGTATGACTATGTCTCGTCAAAGTTCATTCACTTACACTACTATCAGCTTCAAGTGGTGCAGATTAATTCAATCACCTTTTCTGGCAACAAGGAGATGATATAGTCGAAAATATATGAGCAATAGCAGAGTTGAAACTCGACGAGATTATCTCTTTATACAAAGGCCTTTGTCTATGGGCTTACTTTTCAAAATTAATATAATTCCTCTTTCCAGTTTCAAACTTTTACTTTTATTTGTTTTGTTTGCATAAAGTCCAATGATTGCTTTGAATGATTATATGCATTTGACAATAAGCATTTGTTCACAAATACATGAAAAGCGAATAAAATAGTAGTTACTACAGGCTCTAGGAGTTCGAATGACAACCTAAGTCACCAACACATCCCTGCGAGTAAGTTTCAGAAATATTCCCACGAATAATATCTACAATCACACATTATCACTCCTCAGAGATAAATATCGCTCAACAAGATTACTACATCATCTATCCATAACAGGATCGCGCTTACAATATCTACATTTATTCTTGTTACATTAGTCCCCAGTAATAGATTATCTTTCAACGCATCACATTAATCTGACGGTGATCATATCAACTCATCACGTTAGTCCCCGAACAATGATCATATCAACTTATCATGTTAGTCCCTGAGCAGTGATCGTAAACTCATCACGTTAGTCCCCGAGCAATGATCGTTAATTCATCACGTTGGCCCCAGTGATCATCTCAACTCGTCACTTAGTCCCTGAAGCGTTGGTCATATCGACTCATCACATTAGTCACGATCGGTGATCATATCAACTCATCACGTTAGTCCCAGAGCGTTGATCATATCGACTCACCACGTTAGTCCACGGCGGTGATTGTCTCAACCATCCGTTATTCCATGAGCGTGATCATCCACATTGTCATCAGTCCCGTGCGTGAGCGTCAACTTCATTACATTGGTCCCGAGTAATAACAAATCATCAATCAACTTACTACGCTAGTCTACGGCGATAATAGGTTATTCAAAACCACATCATTCCTATCAAGGTTTATACACAAGATATTCATACCAACTGAGTATCCAAGGATTATCATTTCCCAATGACATCAATATCGGACCTAAAACTTGGTCAGGATAGTGCATCGGAGGAATTCACATCTCTTTGTTCCCGTCGGAATCTCTAACAACTACATCCCACAGTGAATATCTCCGCATAACATTCCTATCTTCTTCAAGATGGATATATTTTGAAATACCACAACATCTACATTCATACATCATTCATAAAAATCATAACATATGCATTCATAATTCAAGAGCATCATTCGATACTTGCATGCATAATAATATGCATAAAATCTTGTTTTAGGTTAAATTCTCAAACATGCGAAATTATTTGCAAACTCCTAGACAAAAGGTTGTAGATTAATGCACGAAACAAGGGGGAAAAACTATATGAGCGACTAGATGAGTTTATCAATAAATGACGGATATAGATTAATACACGAAACAAAGCGGAAACTATCTACACTAATGAATGCTTATCTTAGATAAAACCAAGGCGAAGGTTTATTCGATTTTCTCTTATCATCAATTACTCAAATGGCATATTTAAGCCCATCTCGACTACGTCCTCATCTCTCGGATAGCACCTTTAAAGGCCATCTCCAACTAAACGTTGTTATCTTTTCACTGAGAATGTTGCATATACGGTTAAACATCAATGCATACTAATAGCGTTATTTCAAAGGCGAGCATGGAGTCTAACGTCACTCACTCCCACATCAAATTCTCCAAATGACATACGTAAGCCCATTCGATACATCGTCAGTGGCGGTCTATTCCATACACGGAGAGAGTGCAAATTTCGAAATTTTCGGTGTTCAATCATATTCCACCTTGATTTATGAAAGGCAAGCATACCAATCTAACCCTTGGTACAAGAAGATAAACGAGGGGCATTGTTATACTCCAAAATTTCCCTCCTATTTTTCAAGTCAATACACATCTCCATACTAAGAGAGTTCCTCGAGGTTGACGGATGAATCCTCTCTAAGAATCGACCTGACTAGGGTTTTGCTTCTCTCAAGTCAAAATGGATTTCTAATGTCTCAAGTGAGTATCATTCCTCCTCATATGCATCAAAGAATCACCATGTGAAGTTTCAAGCCTCATAGCCTAAGTTTGCTCAGTCAATTGCTCAGATGGTTGAAAATCAGTTGTATTGTACAAAACATCAACTATGGTCAACATACAGTCAAACTTCATCATTTTGGTCAAGATCAATATTTTGAAGTTACATTCATCAATTGATGAAGGGTTGACCATGATTCATCAAGAAAGTCAAAGAGTTGATCAAAAGTCAAAGTTTCTAAATTAGGATTTTTTGATCAAAAGTCAACAAAACTTTGACCAGGCATAACTTTCACATTCTTCATCAAATATTTTTCCATCAAAGCTCATTTTGAAGATAATGCATGAAGAAAATATTGGTCAAACTTGAATTTTTTCTAAATGAGCCTATATTTTTTTGATTCAAACTTGTTTCTAACCTTGTCAAGAGTCTCTAAGCCCATCCAAACACCATGATTTAATTTATTTTATTTTATTTGGCATGAATTCATTTAAATCCAATTTTAATTAAAATAAAATACAAAAAATAAAATTGATGAATACAAGCTATAAATTCAAGTTCCTTGAGTTCCAAGATACTCATATAAGCTAGCAATTTTGAAATATCCTTGATTGGCAAGAGATTGAACATGATTGAATCAAAAAGGCAATATTTGGTACAAATTCTCAATCAAATATCTTTTCATTCAAATCTTGATTATTGATCAAAATTGTTGACCTAAATCCATCTCCTATATATACAAAGCCTTCGGATCACAAGAGAAGATTCTTGCCTCCGGGAACCCCAACAAACTTGAAAACACATGGCATTCAAGCTATTAATGACCAAGTTTTGCATCGATTCAAACCATTCAAGAATTCCATTAGCTTCCTCAACACTCTCGATCCATTCCATACCCATACAAGCAATCAAAGCTTTTGAAGCGTAAAAACATGATTTTGGTTTTCATACATATTTTCAATTTTCAATTTCATACATACATGCATTGTTAATTGAATTTGATCCTATATTTGTGTTTGTATTGATGTTTTAATGCTTTACGGATAGATCAATTGAATTTTAGTGCAATTACGAATCCACCATTTATAGGGTTCAAGCTTCAATTTAGGGCTTTACAAATATCAAAATTAGACAAAACCAAAGGGCACCATCATGTTCAGGCGGTCGATTCCAATCGATCTATGGTCTGATAAAAATTTATATTGCGTATTTCATGAGTTTTAATTTGAAAGTGATGTAGCTATAGACAAAATCTGTTGGTAAAAGCTTTACCCACGAATTGATCGTCAATAAAAGTTAAGGAAATTCAAATCGGGGACGAAGCCCCTTCGTGCGCGCTTTCGTTTTATATATATTTTAAAATTTAATTTTATTATTATATATTTTTATTTCTATTTCACTAACACCAAGTGCAGGTAGTACAGATGGCAGGGACCTTGGCGGTCACCACAGGTACCAGTTCGATCCACAGGCCCAACCCGATGTTTTCACTAACCATATTTTCTTCTATTTTCCTATTTTTCTTATTTATTTAATTCTTTTCAAATATTTTTTAAAATATAACAAAATCACAAACACATTTTCTTTTTTTTAGATTTTAGGTTTAAAAGACCTAATTTATTTTGAGACAAAAAAAATTATTTTTCCTTTATTTAAATTAATTGTTAAATTGACCTAAATTAACTTTAATTTATTTTCTTAACTAAAATCAACAAAAATTTACAAAAATAGTTTTGTCTATTAAAAACCATAAAACATTTTACTAATTTTCAAACTTTTTTACTAACAGAAATCTTTTCCTAACATTATTATGTGTTGCTCCGATTTATTCCGCCTCGATACTTTTCTTATTATTGTAACTGCTTCCAAGTTGTAATAGCATAGATTTAAAATTCCTCGCATTTTTTCTCAATTATGTATATGCGCACAAGATGTAATAGCTTAATTAGGGTTTACTTTTCACATTTACTTTCCGCACCTCCTATTATGTAACTGCCCCAAAGCTCTGTAATAGTTTAGGACTTTATTTTTCCGCACCTTTTACTTTCCGCACCTTTATTTCTGTACATATACACTACTTAGATGTATGGTTAATAGGATTGCATGACAAAATCAAAATCAACGTTAGAATAACTCTAAATTCAAAGATAACATATACGAATCAATGCACTTTACTCGCATCCTTAGGGTACCTCTCTTGTTGCCTTACAATAAAATGTTCATGTGTCCCTTGAACGTAGGGATACCATTAGCAAAAGTCCCTCGATTCAAACTCATCACAAAGATCATAGTCCCTCGATGACCCTCGATGTTGCCTACAAATATATGATATCGTCCCTCGGTTGTTGCCTATGAAAGATGATCATCCTTCAAATTTCTAAGGTATCCTTACAATGTTGCCTTGATGACCATCGATGACCCTCGCCTATCCCTTCACATTCAACGAATAAAGTTACCGAACTAATGGTATGGATAACTTTATTCTAAAGAAGAAAGGAAAATAATAAAACGACCTTTCTAAGTAGGTAATAAGACTCTAAATTGCTTGCTCCAATCAAAACAAATCATTTCACACTCCCACTCTTTTCAAACTATTTTCAAACAAACACTTTGTATACATTCCAACGAGAATCATTACAAAGTTACATTTTCAAACAAAATGTTTCCAAACACTTAGTATACATTCTTGAGGTGATACAAGAATCATTACGAAGTCAATACTTACTCAACTACCTTTCAAAATACTTTTCAAATCAAACACACACAAATCATGTTTTCAAAAAAAGTGAGCTAAAGCAATTAGAGCCGTGATAACTACAAATGGAAAGGGCGTTAATACCTTTCCTTTTCATAATTACCTCCCGAACTCGAGAATCTAACAAAGGTCTTTCATGTTTTTCACCTTTCCTTTATTGGATAAAAGATTCATGGCGACTCTTGCTACCCATAACATTTATGATAAAATGCAAAACAAACAAGTCAATTCTCCCGTGTTACAATGAGGGCTATGTTTTGAGCCCGACTTTTCAATGTGAGGATCTCCTTCTAAATGGAGATCCTAAAATATTTTAGTAGATGATTTACTATTTGAAATTTGTGCATCATTTTCCTTTTATATTTTTCTTGAGTGTTTTCGACTTGTCAGCTCTAATCCTAATTATTTCTATTGATTGCGGACTAAGATGGATCGAGCACAAGAGCTCATTGCCATTGCGAGAGGAAGAAGGGGAAAAAGAGCGGGGTCTCTGAGTGATCTGGGGGTGGCTCCTAAAGCTACTTCGGGAAAGATATCAACGAGCCATGCGGCTGGGTCACTATCCCATCAACAGACTCCTTCGGGGAACAAGAGGATTCGGGTTGAAGGAGCGGTGGATCTGACTGGGGAGAAAGGTAAAGGAAATTTGATCTTCCTCTCTACGAGCTCAAGCAGCTTACTTGAGAATATAGCGTAAATCTTCCTCATCACGAATCCCTCACCTAGAAGAGATGGACCAACCGCCTAAAAAGGCGGCTCTTGCTAAGGATGTAGGCGTGTGGATGGGCATTTTTGAGATGGTTGTTGCTTATTTCAAGCTCAACCAATCTCCTGAGTTTGAACTTTGAGAGCTCAGGACTAAGTTGAAGGATATGAAGAAGGACGATATGAACCGGGAGGAGGCGGAAAAATATCGACCTCGAATAGGCTTCGAGGGCCGATATGGCTCGGAAGGACAAACAGGTCCTAGTTGATGAAGTTGCACGGTTGAAGGCTAATTTTTCTCTAGTTGATGGGGAATCCGAAGAGTTCGCGGTGTTGAGGACCCAGGCAAATTTGATTGGGCGAATACAATTGGCTTATGATGATGTGGTGGCTGCTTCGACGGGGAGTTTCGAGAATGCCTTAGCGGATCGATGCTTTATCGAGCGTGGAATTGGTGACCGATGGAATGTGGGTTCACCATTATGTCGAATAAGGCATGATAAAGAGGCCTACTTTCCTCGATGATATGATCGTGGAACAGACTCCCCATAAGTGACCCCCGGTAAAGACTCGACTCCGCTTGCCAAGTGAATGTTTGTCTTGCTCTTGATATGTCAGTCTTTTATTGTGTTTGTTTGGGCATGGCCCATTTTATGTAATGATAATTGAAATTCACGGCAGCGGATCGTGATGTCCGAGAGAGAATGTTATGACACGATGTCGACACTTATGCTAACAGTTCACATTAGAAATCTGAGCGATAAAGGACACAATAAGTTGTTCACGATTCGGTTCAACAAACCTACAGGGGCTACCAAGCCGGGATAAAGTTCACTATTAGTAGTATCAATTCAAGACCCTGACAACACGGTTGTGACCTTCTCATAATCACTACCCAATGACCCTTTTACCTAAGTCCTACTTAGATATGAGTTCCTCTCACTCCCCTCAATCACGGTGTGATATCAACCTATTGACTAATTGAATTGTGAAGACACACTTCAATAAAATATCTTGATCTTGCTTCAAAGCTTTAATCAAGAGACAAACACTCGTGCTTTAAAGCTTTGGTGATAAACTACCCTTATAACAAATCCTAGTCAATGCACTTATCAATTGATAGTTGCTTGACTCACAAGAGAAACTAGAATTGCACAATACCAACTATTACTAACCTTAACAGTACACAAACACAACCTGCTAACTTTTAAAAACAATCCAAGGGCGTTGCGTGAGAATAAGGTTCTTTTCCTTTTATATAAGCGATCCACGAAACTTGATTTGGGATTCCATAAAGATAGCTAGGGTTCACTTAATTTACTCCTAAAAACATGGTCTTTTCAACAACCAATTTAGGTTTAATTAAGTTTAACCTAGCAGCCACGTGAGTATGCTTTCTAATAACAGAAAAACAATAATTAGCGACTCAACAAACTTCACGAAAAATCTCGGGAACAAGCAGTTAACGAAAGAGAATGTCTGCTGAATGTCATAACATACATTATGACATCGATCTATTTCTGCAAATTCCAATGCGACTTTAGCTTCGGTTAATTGTCTTTTAAACATCCTTAGCGGTGGGATTTATCTTCAATCTATGAATGTCATGACATCCATCATGACATTGCTAAAACCTAGTTTTACCAAACATAATGCCAACTTAAAACACTAACAAACTCCCCTTTGGCACATTTTGGCTAAAACTACCTAACACATCGAAACTATACGTGAGAAGACTAACTAGATCAAGCTTAAAATAAACTAGAACCTAGAGATAAGATAAATTCTACCCATACAAAAATCCACAATTCCACAATTGCCCCAAACAAAATTTAAACACAGGCCATACAATTTCGAATATACAATCCCAAGATACACTTCCCACGTTCCATCTTCTTAACTTGATGTTCTTCTCCCCCTTTTAGCCATAAAGGGCCAAAGGAAACACTGAAGTTCCCAAGACTTTTAATCAAGCAGTGCAAAAACAAGTATACCGACAAATAATTAAGTACCGGCATAGTTTTAGAGGTACATTTTGTTCAGGCCTTACACATCTGTCAATAAGATTACAAACAACCAAAATGAAACACAAATGGAAAACAAGAAACAAAGCAGAAGCGGAAAACAATTGTGAGAACAAAATGACAAAACAATCAACGAGGAACAATTGCGGAAAAACTTTAGAAGCGAGCAGCGACTTAAGTGCTTTCTTCTCGGAAGAAGCATGGAAGAAGCATCTTGAGAACCTTCTTGACACCGACCATCGAATATCATCATCTTGACATCACCAACGACATCATTATCGACTTTCTCTTCATCCTCGACCTACGTGTCACCTCTAGTTGAGAGATAAGCTCTTCAGACTTTGCTTTCTTGCTTCAGCTCCTTGCAAGTTGCTCTTAGCACAACAATGACATTTGCCTTACGAGAATTTTCTTTGGCGGTTGATGTCTCGTGGATGTCATGACAATGTCTGGGACATACTTCCCTTGGAGCAGGTTTGTAGTGGAATCTAGGCGGGGGCTCTCTTGCACTGAATCTCTGTCACCAAGAATGTCTGAATCTTGATCAATTATAATTCCACACGAGGGAGGAAAAGCTATTGGTCCTTTGATGCCATAGCTGTTAGCATGTTGAGTGTCGATCAAATATGTGGATCCATAGTCAAAGGAAGCACGAGTACCCTCTGCATAAATGAATCTTCCCATCCATTAGAGATGGTGGATTTGTGATTGGTTGGGACCAGTTTGCGGCACCAATCTTATGCGGTATGGCAAATTTGACACTTTCGACTTGGTGAGAGTTTTCCTTTAGAGGCCATTGTCGACTTGTTTGGCGGTGATGGTTTGACAAATCTTGTTGTCGATTTCCTCCACTCTGGTGAGTGTTAGCAGATCTTCCTAGGAATCTATTGATCACATTTGGAGAAAACGACTTTTCTCCCCTCACATAAGCATCGGTAATCATCGAATTCCTATCCCCGGTCATTTGAGAGATTGACAATAAACTCTCTCACAAAGCTTCATATGATTTGAGAGTTTCTCCTTTGTTTTCATCGATCCTGCCTCCTTAATCGGTCAATGATCTCCTTGCACTCTAAAGCACTCTTGTTCAACTCTCTTTCTAGTGCAACCTCTTTAAACAAACATACTTCCATCTTCCGACTTTGAGGATGATGGAATGAGATATTATCAGTTGCCACCGAGCACCTTGGGAAGTTTGAAGTGTTGGCTTCTTTCTTGAATGTATGTCGGTGACATTCTCCTCGACATCAAACTCGAGTCATGATCGGACTCCACGAGGTTCAGGTTCCTTCCTCTTTTCACAATAGGTGTTCTCTTTGGTTTAGAGTCACCACAGCAGTTTTCTCTACTTCTCTTTGTAGAGGATCCGACCTTGTAATACTTCTCGACTTTGCACACATCTTGATATCTTTCTCGGGACTACGTGTATTTGCTGTTTTCCTTTTCTTTTCATCATTCTTTTGCAATGCTTGGTTACATTGGCAATAAGATCATTGTCACGAGAACATCTCTAAATCAATGGTGGAGGTTCGGTTAAGTGGTTAGATTCTTGAGCTGGTGACTCTTCAAAATCTTTGTCAAATGTAGTCATCGGGGACTTTACGAGGAGGGACACTTTCTTTGGTGATTCTTCAAGAATACTATCGGAAATATAACCGGTGATGGCTTTCTCGAAGCAACATTTCTTGGACTTCTCAAGAATCTTTGTCGGAGGTCTCATCTTCCTTATCGTGAGATGTTGTTATGAGCATCATCAATACCTACATCAGACTCTTTAACAGAAATGTCTTCATTATTCTTGACAGGAGAAGTATCATGATCACCAGATGTCTTGACATTCTCTGTGACATCTGGATCAGCTGCTAAGCTAGGGCTAGCGGACTTTTCATTTAGAGGTGAAATCCGGGAGCAGTTGGTCTTCATTGAGTATCACGGTTACCAATCTAGCAATGACTATACGACCCTAGATTCCTCTGGGTTTACCATTTCTGAGGGAACAGAAGAGGATGGTACATAAGTCTTACCAGAAGGTGTTGCTTGCGTTCTTCTTACATTCCTTGTACGCAATTTCTTGACCTTTTAAGATGCATGGCCATTGCTTGTGGATGAGTGATTCTCGAGCTTGACATACATGTCATCGATGTTGCCTAACTTCATCTATGGCGGAGATGATGAACCGATTTTGAGAGGTGAAGTTGATGAAGACATATTTTCTTTGGAAGATTTTGAGGAAATGAGAGCAAGAATAGCGAGGTTACGAAAGTTTCTTTTAGATGAAGTAAATATGATACTTTCAAAAGAAGAAACTATTATAAGGAGGAGTCTCTTCCTATTCTTGGACCTTTTAAAACTAAGAGGAAAATACTTAAATAACCTTCTTATAAATATTTTAAGAAAAAGATCCTTTTCATTCCTTGTTGTATGCAAGATTAATTGCTACAATTCCTCATTTGGACAATTACCTTGCCCTTAACATTTCAAACTGGCTAGTCTCAAGCATTTTAGTAAAAATGTCACAGTACAATGTCATGACATCCTGTATGACATTGTATTCAATCAGTATCTGCTTTATCCAGATCATCTGAGGACGATTGCTACCAGCTGCTATGTGATCAACTTTAACCTTGTATAAGGTTAGACAATTTTGTTTCTTGCTGATCCAAAACATGAGACTGTTTCTTAAGCAGGAACATCCATCAACAGGACTTTTACTCAAGCTTTGAGCAACCCTTTCTCCACTGGATTTCTTGGGCAGCCTCAAATGTGGAGGGGTGAGAGTCCTAGTGTAGTTGCCATGATTCAATCCAGGCTTCTTGACATAATTCCTTGCATACTTGCTTTGTGAAGGAGATGTTGAGCCTTTTATCAATGTGTCTGACATTCCTCCAGATACTATGTTATTAACATAGATGGATGCCACCATGACCTGTTTCCCTCTAATTGAAAGGGTTTCATTCAGGACTCCTCTCATGTATTCTTTGACAATAAGACACTTGGTTATCCTTTCATGCCAGATCCTAGTACTTTGCTTCAGTACCTTACAAGTGATCAGATGTCTAGACATTGAGAGTGACATTCTGACTTCCTGTTCAGCCTCATACTTGTCACAGATTTTCCTTTTGTCTATGAACAATCTTGGTATCCTTCTGACTCCCCCTATGGAACTAAGCTTCTTCATTCCTCACGGGTGTGGATGACGGATACTTCGCCACAACTTTACTTCCTCTTGACTTTATGCATGGAACTCATAGAGGACAGTGGTGCTCTCGATTCCACTTGTAGCAATTGTCCTTTGATCGACTCCTCTCATAATCACTACTTGATCATCATTGATTACAAGACATTCGGACTTAGTGGATTTGTGAATCCCATATCACATAGGCGACTTATGCTAATGAGATTTGCGGTCAAACCTTTTACAACAATACTCCATTTAGGCTTGGAGCTCAGGACAATTTGAGTTTCCAATACCTTTGATTTCTCCTTTGGCTCCATCTCAAAAGTTACAAAAGCGGTAGAGTGATGCTTAACATTATTGAGAAGCTTCTGTCTCCGGTCATGTGATTGGAACAACCAACATCAAAGTACCAATCTTTCTTGGTAGACATACTAAGGAAGTGTTAGCTACGAGCAACGTCTTCTTCTTCCAACTGTTGAGAGTATGATACCTGTTGATTTTAGGCTTCACATAAGGCCTTTGATTAGGATATCCATGTAGCACATGGCAAAAGATTTTATGTGACCAAACCACAATAATGACACCTCCATCTTTGAGACTTTTTGTTCATGTTTCTATGATTTTGATGTTGCACCAATGTTGTGACATACTGCTTTGACATGGTCCATTAGGTATGTTCTTCATTTTGTTGACAAACCTCTTTGTCTCCACATACCACAAGGGACTGTTCCTTGACTTGTGGTATGACATCTTCTTTGTCATTGACTTCCAGGGTTTGTTCCATTCTGGTTTTGCGATCACATGCCTGAACCGGACACATTTCTGTTTTTGGATTGTGACACTGCTTTGACATTGTTTTCCTATGTCTCGTCTCTTAATGTCACCACGGGTTGCTTTTCGACCACATATCCTAGACCATGCTTATTTCACGCATTACATCCAGGTGAAGAATTTCTTCCAACTTATCGATGCAGGATGTCAACATTTTGTGGACTTAGACATCGATCAAGTTTGGAATTGACATACTAATATCACTATTGAGGTGATTTATAGTAGCGTGCTTTCCTCTTTCTCGACCTCGACTTCACATTCTCGACTTCAACTTCTCAATCGACTTTTCTATTCTTTATTTTGCTGACAACCTTCTCCATTCTTTATACACAGCTTCCTGTAGTTTTCAGCAAGCTCTTCAAATGTCACTTCCTCATCACTAGAATCCATATCAGAGTTGTTCACTCCGAGAGGAAGCGGTGACAGTTTGGCACCTTCTTCCTCGATTCACTTCACGAATCACCATCGGACCAAGTGACCCATTCCTTTCTTTTGTTTCTTTAGAAAGGTGGGACATTCAGCTCTAATATGTCCAAATCCTTCACATTCATGACATTGGTCTTTACTGTCTTGACTTCCTTTTTCTTCTGACTTGGATCTTCTGCTGGAACCATAAGATCTGCTGATGTCAGATGCAATATCCTTGACATGTGACCTTGACTTTGGATCAATTCTCACGATCAGGTTTGTTGAGCTGTCTTCCAAGCATGGCTATAGCTTGGATATCTTCTCCTCGTCCTCCTCCTTGCATCCCTCTTGATTGGATACAAGTGCTATGCTCTTGTTCTTCTTGTCCATGATTTCATGATTCCCATCTCAAAAGTCATAAGAGATCCTATCGGTTCTTGACCTTCAAGGTCTTGATGTCACGAGCCTCCTCTATTGGTGACTTTCATTGCAAATCTCTTAGGCAAGGATCGAGAATATTTCTCACGACTTCTCTTGACATCTTTTCACCAAGTGCTCACGAGGCATTGGCAATTTCAAGATATTCATGTGAAATTCATGAATATTCTCATCTTCCTTCATCTTCAAATTCTCAAATTTGGTAGTGAGCATCTGAAGTCTTGACATCTTCACCTTGGATGTTCCTCGTGAGTAGTTACGAGTGTCCCAAACATCCTTGGCCAACTCACATTGATGAACGGTCGAAGATATTCCTGTCAATACCATTGAATAGAGCATTCAATGCTTTAGAGTTCCCTAGAGCTAGCTCTTCTTCCTCTTTGCTCCATTCCTCCTCGGGTTTTAAGGCAGTAGTCCCGTCTTTCTCAAGCTTGGTGGGATGTTTCCATCCTTTATCGTGACTCTCCAAGATTTAATGTCCTTGATCTTAGAAGGCAACCATACGAGGCTTCCGGTACTCATAATTAGACCCATCGAGAATAGGTGGTCTTCCTCCAAATCCTCCTTCTTTATCCATTACGCGGAAACTATTATCCTAGATCTCACCCGAAATAACAAGCGGTGCACCTACGTCTGGATTGAAATTCACGGCGGATCGTGATGTCACGAGAGAATGTTATGACACGATATTTGACACTTATGCTAACGGTTCACCACGGTAAATGCGAAAGCGATAAAGACACAATAAGTTTTCACCAGTTCGGTTCAACAAACCTACATCAGGGGCTACCAAGCCGAGGATAAAGTTCACTATTAGTAGTATCAATTCAAAGACCCTACAACACACGGTTGTGACCTTCTCACTTAATCACTAATGACCCTTTTACCTAAGTCCTACTTAGATATGAGTTCCTACTCACTCCCCTCAATCACGGCGGTGATATCAACCTATTGACTAATTAAATTGTGAAGACACACTTCAATAAAATATCTTGATCTTGCTTGAAGCTTTAATCAAAGAGACAAACACTCGTGCTTTAAAGCTTTGGTGATAAACTACCCACAACAAATCCTAGTCTAATGCACTTATCAATTGATAGTTGCTTGGCTCACAAGAGAAACTAGAATTACACAATACCAAGCTGTTACTAACCTTAACGATTACCTGAACACTTGCTAACTCTTAAAAACAATCCAAGGCGTTGCGGTGAGAATAAGGTTCTTTTCCTTTTATAGAAGCGATCCACGAAACTTGTTTTGGGCTTCCATAAAGATAGCTAGGGTTCACTTAATTTACTCCTAAAAACATGGTCTTTTCAACAACCATTTAGGTTTAATTAAGTTTAACCTAGCAACCACGTGACATGCTTGCTAATAACGGAAAAACAATAATTAGCGCTCAACAAACTTCACGAAAAATCTCGGGAACAAGCAGTTCTGCGAGCGAGAATGTTACAGAATGTCATAACATACATTATGACATCGATCTATTCTGCGAAATTCCAGCCTGACTTTAGCTTCGATTGTCTCTTTTAAACATCCTTAGCGGTGGGATTTATCTTGATCTACGAATGTCATGACATCCATCATGACATTGCTAAAGCCTAGTTTTACCAAACATAATGCCAACTTAAAACACTAACAATAGTTTCGATCTTTGTGACCGTTTTGATTTTTATTTTGTTGGGGTGGAGAACCCGTTGTAACTCCAAGACAAATTCGATCCTCGTGGTCGCTAATGTAACCTTAATATTTTTTGTTCTCATAACTTGTTACATGATTGTGCTTTTTGTCTGTGAGGGGTATGCTCGTTGAATGTGTGTCTTCGCTAGTGTGGGGAGAATAATCTAAGGGGGTCAGTTTATTTGCTGGGCTTGGTCCGGAGCTCATGTCCTGATTGAGGGCCTAAGGTCGGCAGCGTGAACGTCCATCGCGAGCTGGGTGTTCTGCCGGGTGAGTACTTAGGTGATGGAGCTCATTTGAGTCCCCCGTGTTGAGGAGAAGGTCTGGCTCGTTAAGTAAATAGAGCGAGTGTACTTTTGGTGCCGTGATATAGCGCATTACTGGTACCAAGGAGAGCTCTGGATGTCGAGCTATCGGCGTTCAGATGATTCCCTGAAACAGGTCGAATGCGTGTGTATTAACTATAATATTGTTTAAGTTTTTCGGTGTTCCATGATCGAGTAAGTTGTTCCCCTTGAAGATTTTCTAAGTAATAGGCTCTCGTTCCTGTCTTTGTATAAACGCGGAAGGGACCTTCCCAGTTCGCCGTGAGCTTTCCTTTAGTGGAGCTTTTGAGGTTTCACTTACGGACTAAGCTTCTAACGTCGAACTCGCGTGGGATGACTTTGGCGTCATAACGGAGGGCTATTCTTTGTTTGAGTGATGATTATCTCAAAGAAGCCCCCATTCTTATCTCCTCGACAAGGTCGAGTTCTTCTCTTAAGGACTGGTCGTTCATTTCATCATCGAGCAGATATTCGGTTCTCCTTAGTAGCTCGACAATCTCTACTAAAATGGCCCTCGGTTCCATTATGTTAACTAAAGGGTCTCCCGATGGATGAATGAGGGTAGTTCGGTAAGCCCAAAGCACGTTATGTAGCTCTTGACCCATTTCTTCTTTTCTTCGTCTAGCCTTGCGAGGCCGTGTAGTATGAATCTATTAGCGGCCTACCTATCCGTTATTTTACGGATGCTTGGTGACGAAGTGTTGCAGTTCCCAAATGGGCAACAAAGTCCTAAAGTTTTGTCGGTGGTGTGTCTGTTGTCGGTGACTATAGCTTGTGGTATGCCAAACCGGCGAGTATGTTTCTCTTATAGAAACATAGGATGTTTTAATGATCTTAGCCAATGCTTGACCTCTATCCATTTGGTGAAGTAGTCGATACCTACTATCAAGAATTTGTTTTGGTAGGACCCCATGACAAACGGGCAGAGGGTATCTATCCCCCACCACAAGTAAGGCCAAGGGGACGAGAGGGATTTAAGTTCGTTCGGAGGAGGTAGGTGCATGTGTCCGTGTCACTAGCACTTATCACATATTTCACATGTTCCTTAGCGTCGAGCTGCATGGTGGGCGGTAATATCCTACTATGAGGGCTTTTCTGACGAGTGATTTTCATCCTTGGTGTTGGGCGCTGATGCCTTCGTGTATGTATTTCAATATATATGGCACTTTGGACTCTTCGACACATTTAAGGAGAGGGATGGAGAATCCCCTTCTGTAGAGTTTACCTTTGATGATGACAAACAAACATGCTCTTATCGATGATGCTCTCTTCTTTGGGGTTGTCGGTAGCGTCCACTTGCAAGATATCTATGGAAGCGAAGGCGTCATCGAAGCGTTCTCTTCAATAAAACACGTTGTGGTCGAGTGTTTTTCTCGATGCTTGGGCGTGGTAGTATCTCTGGATTACTAATTTATTTCCTCCTTTTGTTTTTGTCTTTGGCGAGTTTGGATAGAATATGTACTCGAGTGTTGTGTTCTTGAGGATATATTGCCGTCAACAACGATGAATTTCTTTAGGTTTTCTGGGCGAGGGCCAAATATTGGCTAGTTGATCATTCTTCACCTAGTATTTGCCTCTAACCTGGGAGGCTACAATTTGTGAGTCCATGAGGATTTTGACGGCTTTGGCCCCCAAATCGTCAGCAAGACGGAGATCCACAAGGAAGGCTTCGTTCTCTGCTTGGTTATTGGAAGTGGGGAACGAGAGGGAGAAGGATACCTCGACGATGATCCCTTCCCTGTTTTCTCAGTTATATACCTCTACTTACGGTCGAGCTAGAAGCTCCATCGATGAATATTGTCCTTGTCGGTCCCTTCAGGGGCCGAGGAAGGTGATTTCCATACGGAATAAGCTAGAACTTGGACTTTGAGGGCCTTTCTACTTTCGTACATGATATCAAACTGAGATAGTTCCAGAGACCATTTGAGCATCCTCCAGGCCATGTCAAGACGACCTAGTAATTGCTTGATGGGCTGGTGTATCCGAACTATGATGATATGTGCTAAGAATTAGTGCCAGATTCGTCTTTCTGCATTGATTAATGTGAGTACTATCTTTTTCATTCTATTGGTATCTTATTTCGAGCCCTTGCAGGGCTTTGCTTGTGAAATAGATTAATTTTTGTCCTTCAGGGGTCTCTCTGATGAGAGTTGCACTGACAGATTCGGGCGTTACGGCTAGATAAAGATATATTATTTCTTTTTTATTTGGTTGAGATAATACGGGAGGTTGGGACAATGTTCTCTTGAGATGGAGGAGGGCTTGTTCGTATTCCTCGGGCTAGTGAAACGCAGCTTCTTTCCTTAGGAGTTTGAAGAATGAGAGTGCATGTTGTGTCGACCTCGCGATGAGTCGTGATAACGAGGTATGCATCTTGTTTAATGTTTGAATGATTTTTGGAGTTTGGAGTGGGTAATTCCGAGAATGCCCGATATTTTTCGGGGTTAGCCTCTATGCCGCGCTCGGTAAGGTAGAAACCGAGGAACTTCCCAGCCCGAACTTTGAAGGTGCATTTTTCGGGGTTAGATCTGATTTTTAACGCTCCTAGATTGATCGAAGACGTTCTTGAGGTGTAGGGCGTGATCGACTTCCTCTTGGGATTTTACGATCATGTCGTCCATATACACCTCAAGCATATCTCTGATATCTCCCTGGAAAAGTTTGTTCATCATTTGTTGGTATGTTGCATCGGCATCTTTCAGACCAAACGGTATTATATTGTAGTAATAATTCCCCAATTCGGTCATGAAGGTTGTGTATTTTTTGTCCGTTTTGGCCATGGGGATCTGGTTGTACCCAGAGTAAGCACCCATGAACGAAAGTAATTTAAAACCTGCAGAATCATCAACGAGTTTATCTACGTTAGGCAGGGGGTAGGCGTCCTTGGGGCATGCCTTATTAAGGTTGGAGTAATCAATGCACATACGCCATTTTCCATTATTGTTTTTGACAAGTACAATGTTGGACAAACATGTGGTATACTAGGTTTCCGAAATAATGTTGGCCTTTAGAAGGTCCCTAACAACTTGCTCGACAGTCTGGGTTTTCTTCGGGGACTGCTTTCGCCTTCGCTGTGCTACGACCTCAAGGGCTGGATCAATTGTCAGGTGATGGCATGCCACCTCTAGGTCGAGACTAGCCATTTCTTTTGCGCTCCAAGAGAAGAGGTCCGTGTTGTCTTTCAGGCATGCTTTTAGTTGATTTTGAGCTAGCTCTAGAAGATCTGCACCAATTTAGACTCCCTTGGCGGAACACCGGCGGCCTGAGCTCAATTTTCCATCTGGGATTGGTCGCATGTGTTGCTTCAAGGATCCCTAGAGTCATGAGGTTTATCTTCCCGTATTATCTCCCCCTCGATGAGATGTTGAGGTGTCTTTGCTTTCCGAACTCTTGACATTCTCCCTATGTCGGGTGTCTCGAGCACAGCTGACGACTTCCTTTTCCTCATACTAGATATATGCTTGGTCCTTCAGAAGGAAAACGTCTAGTTTCTATGGGGTTTCAATACCCACGACCTTCGCAAAATCACTACGAGGGCGCAATCCCCTTTCGAGGAGATATTTCTTCATGTCGTCTATGGTTGAAACCTGGACGGTCTCTTTATTGAACCTCTCGATGTAGGCTCAGAGAGATTCTTCCTTCCCTTGGATGATAGCTTCTAGGGATGCCTCTGACTTTGGGTGACTTCGGGATGCACTGAAGATCCTGGAGAACAATCTCCCCAGATGCTTCCATGAGGTGACCGACTCGTCGGGGAGGCTCTTTTATCAGGATTGTAGGGAATAAACGACACTTTATGGCTCCTTGGACTCCTCAGTAATCGAGCAAGACGTTGATATTCTCTATGTGCTGGTCTGGGTCGGTGGTACGATCGTATTGTATGAGCCTAGGGGGTTTTTCTAGGTCGGAGGGGATATAGATGTCCATGATAGCTCGACACAGGGGGTCATGGCTCTCATCTTAGCCGCTTTGGTCAGGAGAGGGGGAGATAGGACGATTATTTCTTTCGTGATGAGGACAAATATCTCTTTCTTATTTTGATTTAGGTTATGGGGAATGATCGCGAGAGCGATGTGATTCGTTCCTTGATTTCTTGTGTAAAGGAGATCCACAATTTTTCTAAGGAGGGGTATGTCCCCTCTTTTTGGGAAAAGATCGATCGGGGTGAGCTTGGTTCCGAGCAGGTGTTCTTTGTGATGGGATGTGGGAATTGACTGTCTTTGATCTCTAAGGTGGAGATTAGGGACGGTTCTTTTCCAGGGCCTCGATAAGATGACCTTTCTGGAGGATAAGGATGTTGGTACGATTGAGCACGGACATGACTGCGGTCAGATCTAGGTCTGTGTTGGTCGACAATGGAACCGAGGGGTGAATGGTGACGATATCGTCAACTTGATTCTGGATTTACGGTTATCAAGAGGGAATCTTGGTCGCCAGCCTCATCGGAATCGGGGTTGACGGTCTTGTCGTCTCTGTCATCTACGAAGTCCTCAAGGTGAGGGAGAGTGTCATTCCCGTCGGTCTTTCAGATAGGCGGGAAGACGATCTTTCCAAAAAGGGAATTGATGGTTGTTCTCAGCCATCTTGTCGAGTGTTTTGAAATATCTTTAATCCTTTGGTTTTCGGTGATGAATAAAGATGGGAAGATAGATTCCCATCGACACCATTGATCTTGACAGTTGATCGAGAATTGGAGATGGCGGGAGAGTGGAGGTCCTTGAGCAATGATGATGATGATGGGGTGTGGTTTACCTTCAAGGCACTCGATGCTATAATAAGCAAGTGTTTAAGGTGAGAAAGATGAATATTAGGGTTGTGAGTGTAAGAAGGAGATACCTTGCCCTCAAAGATATGAGGTTTATATAATGATCTTAGGCGGATTCTCATTGGTTTCTATATTTGGGCCTGGATACACTGATCCATGGATATAGCTAATCCGAGATGACCTGGTCAGACCAAATGCTGATGCTCGGAACTAGCCGTTGTATCTACCGAGGAGGATCATAACGGGCATAGTCCTCAGTGAGATAAGTTGAACGGTATTGCTCGACATATGTCGAGCAGAGGGTGCCATGTGGCGCATAAGATGGGTAGATAAATCCCCAGTACGTTACCAATCCTTAGTGTCTCGTTATCAACCGTGAGGAAGTGACCTGCCCGATAGGTGTTCGGGCGGTCCAAAACAGATAATATGATGAATAAATAAATAAATAGTCCCTGTAAGTCCTAGATCTAAGAAGGAACCCCTTGAGTACAAGGGAGATAAATGGTGCCTAACACCGTCCATTTATCTAATCTACTCATGAATCTAGCAATCTCTAAACAATTAGGATTTTTCCGTTCCTTTCTAAATCCTTAGGATAAATAAGTAGTAGTTATGGTTCATATTTTTGATGGTGTGACAAAAGGAAAGATAGTTTGAAGACTACATATGTTTTCTATTCTTTGTTACCTTTCATTGCATATTCATTTTTTTCCTTGACATACTTTATTTTGGAAACATAAGCGATGTAACTTATGTATTTGTTGTACCCCAAAATTTATCCTCTTCATTTAAACCTTTTTGGCTTATAGTCCATTATCATAAGCGAACATGCATATCATTGATCTCATAGTTCGAGGTTAAGATCACATGAGTTGTAGAAGAAAATGTGTGTTTACCAATTTGGACTATTTTGAATGAGAAATAGATATTTTCGAGTTCGTATGCTTGATGCATGATCTTTTGATATGAAGGTAATCTCGGTCATTCTATAGCGTTGGAACCATTTCGATATGTCCTCTATTTTATCTGTTCAAATTGAAATCCATTTCGTCAAGGAAGGTCTTCGATAGTTCATTTCTTAGTAAAGTGGAATTCAGTTTCTTTTGTGTTTCGAACGCTCCAAAAATCATAACGCTCAACTCGTTGGGTATTTTGGCTAACTTTTGTTGAAGTCCGTATCAAAATTATCTCCAACTTTCATTCTTAGGTCGGAGCTCATTATGTAAGGAAAGCCTCTTGGAAATTAATCTTTCAAGTGGAATAACTGAGTTTTATGGTTGAACCGTGTTTACGGTACACTAAAAAACTTCATAACTCCTGACTAGAACATCGAAATTGAGTGGTTCCATTGTATAAAATTTTGTCTCGATGTCCTCTTCAACTATCGTGTTCGGGCCGAGAGCTAATTTCTTACGGATAAATATATTTTATTCTTTGAAGGTGAATTTGAGCAAGGAGCATTATTTCATTTGTTGCGCAACGTTCAAAAAATCATATAACTCTCAATTTTTATCGAAACGTGATGGGATTGGTGTCAAAAGTTCACAAATTCCGTTGGCTTCAATATTAGTTCACATCCCGAGTTCATATTTTGATCCGAAGATTCCCGTTTGAAGCATTTTCCCCAGGTGGCGTCGTTAAAATTCTACATGTGTCAAATACCCGAAATGTGTGTTGAAACCATTTTTTTGATCAATTCGAAATATGAATTCGAAATATGAATCCTTAACCATTTTTTGATCAATTTGAAATTTTAACTTTTGCGACCAATTTTTTGTTTCGAACATTTTTCATGTTGGGCCCGATTTCAAATTCGGCACGGTTCTCGAGGTTTGGCACTATTCACGAAATTTTGTCGGATAAAGGAGATTTGGGTCTAATCTTGAATCCAATGCACTCCAAGCTCAAAAAAACTCCACCTATAAATCAAATTTCACTCATAATTTAATGGGGATGATTCATTTGTCAAAATTCACCCTGGCACACTTCTATTCTCTAATAATTCACAAGAATCAAATCAAGTTTTCATCAAATTTTTCAAGAACATTGAAGAACATTCAAGGTGTCGAGGTGAAGAATTGAAGAATTTTCCCCCTCTCTCCCCAAACTCTTGCCTCCCTCTCTCCTTATTATCTCCTCCGATCTTCGATTCGACATCGCTGATCTCGTCTCCTCGTTCTCCTCTTTGTTTCAACGGTAAGAATTCTTGATTTAAGCACTTTTGCGTAATTGATTCTTGAAATAAGCACTTTTCTAGAATTGAAAATTAATCAAGGTTTTAGATGAGGAATTGAATAGAGATCAGGGATTAGGTTAAGAAGTTTTGATTTGATGTGATCATCATGATGAAATCCAGAATTGGATGATTAAAAGCACTTATGGATTAATTGATTTTCATGAGAAAAATGCTTATTCAAGTGATTGATTGTTGATACGATTGATTTTTGATATGAAACCTTGAATTGAATGTGATTAGCCTTAGGTTTTAACCTTGATCCATGTACCAAATCTATGTGTGAATTGATGCATGCTAGGTGATTGTGCTAATGTTTGAGTTAGAAATTGCATGTTCATGCATTGAATAATTTTTACATCGATTGATTGAATTGACTTCATATGCTAGTGGCTTGATTCTTGAACTCGAAACATGTCGAGGTGTGAAATTAAATGCACATTCATATGTCAATTTGCATGCACTCTAGGTGTTTGTGCTAATGTTTGAATTAGGAATGACATGTTCATGCATTGATTAATTATCACAATTGGTTAATTGAATTTATATCACATGTTGATGTCTTGATATTGTGAACTCGAAACGTGTCGAGGTGTGGTTTAATGCATGTATCCATGAGTTGATTTGCATGTATTGATAATTGAATGGATGCATTGTTATGCATTTCTCATGTTCATGAGTTAATTTGCATGTATTGATAATTGAATTGGTGCATTCTTATGCATATTCATCCTTGTGCATTTGCTTGTAAATAATTGCTTTTGAGCTTTTATGCTTCAATAAGCACTTTTCATTATTATTTGTCGATTAGAATGGCTTGTGTGAGAATACCATGGAAAGTTTGGTTCGCATCATAAAATTTTGAATGTTGCGGATCGCGCTTAGCTCCACCGAGGGCTCGCTTAGCATGAAAGTTTATGGAATTGGGGTTTGCGATTCGGAAATTGGGCTTAGCGCGATATATCGGACTTAGCGCGGTTTGGGACTCAAAATGTAATTTTTTTGATAATTTGACATGAAATCTCACATGCATATGGCCTACGGAGTATTGTATGAAATGTATTTTGTGCAGGTGCTTGTGTTATGGATGTGTATGGTACACATTCCGTTTTCCATTATACATTAGTTAATGTATTTTTGTGCAGGTTTTGTTATACGGATGTGTACGAAACACATTACATTTGCCATTATACATTGGTTAATGTATTTTTGTGCAAGTTTTGTTGTATGGATGTGTACGATACACATTCTGTTTGTTGTAGTACATTGGTAAATGCACATGGAGCATGTGTTTGATTGATTTGGATATGTCCACTTCATATCTCAATCTTGCTGCGATGTGTGCATATTTTGTCTGCATTGCTTGGTGTTTACCTTTTGCAAGTTTCGTTTGATTCGGATATGTCGCAACATATCTTGATCTTACCTGCGTGTCGTGCACCTTTATTGCATTGTTTGGATGGTTATACCTTGCGGGTTTTATAGTGATCTTCGGATATGTAAGACACCTGATCGATCATGCTTATTGTTGCTTCTACGCATTGCTCACAGTTTCTTTATTGCTTGTCGTGACTCATGACATTTTCGAGTATTTTGTTATTTTCTATAGCTCTTCACGTATTGTTATTATTCGGTATTTTCTTACCCTTTTCTGCATTCTTTTACGCTTTTCTAGAGGCATGAAGTAGAGGTTCTTGTTTTCATTTCCATGCGAATTAGGAATAGAAATGCATGATGGGGCTTCCATTGTTGGAGCATGCCAAGAACCCCTCTGGTTTATTTAAAGACCTTAGCTAAGGAAATTTCGCCATTGTGTGCAAACTGCGTTTGGTTTGTTTGAAATCCTGTCGTGCAAGGAGTTACACTTGAGTAAGTGTTTAATTTTTATGCTTGCATAGAGGTATGGTGGTTAGGAAACCTGATACGGCACCACCATTAAGTCCTACTGAAAAAGGCACACGGAAAAGGGTTAGCAACCATCCCCCACCCAATTTAGTCCGTGTCAGCTTAACTCACGCGAATCGTGAAGCTTCCTTTATCGAGTCATATATATAGTGGCAAGGGTTCCCTATTCTGGCCCTCCACGCTTTATAATGGAGTTCGCGTTGACACGCTGATACTCACACTCATATACTCTTCACACTTGGTACTTCATATCAAGGCGTGGATCCCTTTCTCCCATGAGAAAACTCCTGGTTGACACAGCTTGTCTCGCTGTGGCTATGGTTTTTCTCTGAAAGAAAGCTCCTGGTTAACTCGGCGATTCTCTACCTTGAGGCTATAGGATTTCTTTCAGCTTCCCCACGAATGTGTGTATCATGTATTTAAGCATTACATTGATTGTGTGCTTCTGCCAAAGCACTTGCTTGCCTCCTCCCTTTGTATCCCTTGGTTGGTCAACCAAGGTGGATATTAGGATAGTTTCCCCTAGGACCGCTCGACTAGGGTAGCTTTCGAGCTTAGGAATTAGGATGGTCATCCTTGCATGTCGACATAGGTAGAGGTTCCCTTTTCATCCTTGACTTAGGGCCACCTTTTATGATAACATTAGGGATAGATCTAGATAGTTCCCTTTATATGTTTTTCTTCTTCTTTTTGTATAATAAAACTAAAACTATTTTCTTTGTCGATTCCCAAAACATGTTAATAAACTCAAATCCGTTTGCCAAGGTAAAAATAATCCATGAACTTCAAACCATTTTGTCTTCGAACCTTTTTCTATGAAACCTTTTCGATAAGGGTATTCGTTTTCAAATCCTAGCAAATTGCTAAGTGTGCGAGTGGCCGAGCATAAGACTTTCAATAAGCTGCAACACTAAGCACGAATTGCAATCATTAGGATGCGAAATGGAATTTCTCATAAAAAACATTGCAACCCACCAATTATTTTGAGGAGAACTACGTAGTGCTTTAATCCCTAATTGCACGAATGAGGTACGTAGGCACTAAAGGTTCGCAACACATGTCTGATGAAGCGACTTTGATATTTTGTATACAAATGTGCGGATAGCAAAGTCGCCACCGACTTTTCTTTTATCAATTAAGGGAAGGTAAAAGTACGAGAAAAGACCTTTGTTAGATTCTGAGTAAGGGAGAAGGTTATGAAAAGGGAAGGTATTAGCACCCCTTTCCATCCGTAGTTTTCTACGGGCTCTTAGTTGCTCTTTAGATCACTTTAAAAATGTGTTTTCTGTGTGTTTGACAAAAATGTTTTGAAAAGGCATTTCGCTTTGACTTTGTAATGATTCGTGTAGGAATGTATACAAAGTGTTCGGAAATGATTCGTTTTTGAAAAGAGTTTGAACTTTGACAAAAGTGTGTGGTGTGAAAAGTAATTTGATAAAGCAAGCAACTAAAAGTCTTATTACCTACTCAGAATTTGGTCGTTTTTGTATTGTTTCACTTTCCTTTAGAATAGCGTTATCCATACCATTAGTTGGTAGGTAACCCTATTTGTTGGATGTAAACGGGACATTCGAAGGGACATCGTATGGTCATAGAAGGCAACTTGTAGGAGTATCCTAGCACATTCGAAGGGACTATCATCATTTTTCGTGGGCGACAATCGAGGGTCAAGATCATGTATTCGTGGCGACATCGTGGGTCTATGATCTTTGTATCGAAGGGACTATGATGATTTGTTTTGAAGGCAGCGGTGCTAAAATACCTCTACGTTCGAGGGACATGACCATTTGAATTCGTAAAGGCAACGAGAGAATTACCTAAGGGTGCATGTGTGAAAAGTGTGTCAATTCGGATATTTTATCTTGGAATTATGAGTGGTCTATGTCCAATTTTATCTTGCCATACACGCCTAATTACTAGCAGTTTATAGGGTGCGGAAAATAAATTGCGGAAATATAAAGTGCGGAAAGTAAATGTCCTACGCTATTACATGGCTTTGGGGCAGATACATAATTGAAAGTGCGAAAATAAAAGTCCTAATTAAACTATTACATCCCATAGGCAATTACATAATTTGAAAAGCGATAAAAATCGTCCGAAACGGTACAACCTGTGAACAGATGCAAAATCGAAAAACGGAAGAAAATTGCATAAGAGGAAAATGTTCGTAAAAATAAGTATTTTTGAATGAGAAAAAAGTTTTGTGTTAACAATAACGTTAATATGATAAAATAACTTTTTTGGGAATTTTTGGAGTTAATTTGATAATTAAAAAAAAAATTAAAAGCCATTTAAATGATTAATTAGCAATTAAATTAAATATGCATGCAAAAATAATAATTGTAATATTAAAAATTAAATAAACATTTTTCTGATGATTATGCAAAAAATAAATATTTTTGGTGTTTTTTAAATGCATGATAAAAATATTAGAAGATAAATTAAATAGAATGAAAATATTAAAGAAAAAGAAAAAAAATATGAAAATATAAAAAATATGTTAGTTTTTCTAACTTGTAAAAACATTTGCCATGGCTGGGATTCGAACTCAGGTCCCATACTTCACAACCACGCGCCTTGACCAAGTGGGCGTCCACGTGTTTAAGATTTGCAGAATTGTTTTTAATTTGTTGATTTCGATTGCCGAGCAGCGATCTTCATCTTCTTCGTTTGAATTTTCAAACACTTAGCGTCGGTCTTGCTCGACGCTAAGGCCCCTGTAAATTCCTAAAATCACACACAAGCAATATAATGAAATCTAAAGGCATGGTTCGATTGGAAACATTGCTCTGAACACGATGGTGGTGTTCTTTTGTCCAATTTAACCGATTTAGGAAAACCCCAATGGTTGAAAACCCTAATCATGGTAATTCGTGTTTCGAGCCATGGAAATGCAATTAAACTATCGAGAAAGTTTCAAGCTTCGTTCTAAACACAAAACAAACAACAAAACATGTTAAAATGCATGATAAGCAATTCGATTTTTGAAAAAGTGTGACAAACGAAATCGTATTTGCTTGATTCTTGATGTTTTTGAATGATGTAAGGGTCTGGATCGACTCTAAAGACACCAAGGAATGCAATAGAATGCTCAAAATCGATTGAAATAAGCTAGAACCAAGGCTGCAAGTTGCTTGAAGGTCACATATTTTTTGACTTTAGGTTAGGGTTCTTGAGGCAATTTTTACATTCTTTCTTGTTGTATAGGCATTGTATATTTATAGTGGATGGATTTAGGTCTGAATTCAAAAGCAAATAATGATCAATGAATGTAGAAAATATTTGATTTTGTATGAAATCAAATCTTCCTTTTTTGATCAAATTTCAATCAAATTCTTGCCAAATCTATGCAAATTTCGAAATTTGCCAGCTTGTGTGAGTTACTTGGACCTCAAGCATGAGAGAAAAATCAATCTTGCATTTAATTTTGATTTTATACCTTATTTTTTAATTTAATTTGTATTTAAATGAATAAAATTCAAATTAAATAGAAAAGTAAAGCTAAAATTCATGGCATTGGGCTTGGATGTTCCAAATTGTCTAAGGAACAAGTTTGAATGAAGAAAAACTAGGCCCATTTGCAAAATTTTGGATTTTCACAAGTATTTCTCTTTGTGCACTTCTTCAAAAATGCCCAACTTGTACAAGGTGTATTTTGCTTAATTTTCCACATTTTTTAGTGTTCTTGGACTTTTTAGAAAGCTCTAAGTGTCCTCTAACCAACCTCTTTGGTTTCATCTCAATTGTAGTTTCCATGCGCAATAAATCTTCAAAACAAAAAGTTGACTTTTTGTTGACTTTGAAAAGGACCTGTAATGTCTTGATCCATACCTTCCAAATGAAGCATTTTTTGAACATTCTTGTGAGACATGAAATTGTAGAGAATTGAATTTCCTTCAAAACAAGAGGTGGTGGAAAATTTCGAAAGTATGAAGAAGTTATGCTCGATCAAAGTTGATTGACTTTTCACTAAAAACCTAATTTGGAAAGTTTGACTTTTGAGCAAATCTTGAGTTTTCTTGATAAATCATGATCAACCCTTGATCAAATGATGAATGTAACTTCAAAATGAGGATGTTGACCAAAAATTATGAAGTTTGACTGTATGTTGACCACAGTTGACTTTTGTCAATCTGTTGATTTTCAACCATCGAGCAATTATGAGAAAACTTGACTTGTGAGGCTTGAAACTTGACATGGAGAATCTTTGAAGCATATGAGGAGGAATGATGATCATTGGAAGTGTTGGAAGTCCATCTTGATCTGAGAATTGCCAAACCCTAGTTTGGGTTGATTGTCTAGGAGAGGGTTTGTCTGATCAACCCTTGAGGAATCCTTGAGTATGGATGCATGAAATGTCTTGAGAAGTAGGAGGAAATTTTGGGGTATGACAGCTGCCCTGTTCAATTTTCTTATCTTTGGAAGAGTTAGATTGACATGCTGCCTTTCGTAACCTGGAGGTAGAAGATGATTGAACACTTGAGTACACCTGAAAATTTGCACTCGCTGCTGGCTGATGATGCGGGAATGGGCTTACAGATTCCATTTGGAGAAGTTGGAGACTTAGCTGGAGAATGAGTCGTACGCTAGACTCGAGATTGTTGTATGGATAGGAGAACTGACGGAGATGGGCTTAAAATGCCATCTAGAAAGATTGATGCTGGGGAGTGAGCTGTACGCTAGGCTTTGTACTCGTCTTTGAATGAAGTTATTGGTTTGTATTGATTTTTTAATCAAATATGCAGCATTCTGAAAGTGGAGAGATGTCGGCAAATAGTCGGAGATGGGCTTAAGATGCCATCCAGGGCAACTGAGTCGTACACTAGCCTCTGTAGTTGCTGTTGATAATAAGAGAGAGTCAGAATAGATCTTCGTGCTAATTACTATGAGGGGATAATAGTCGGCAAAATGTGGATATCTTCCCTGTTGTGCTTCGGGTGTTGATCCAATGCCTGTTATCGGAGGATAACTTGTGATCGTTTAGATAGTTTTCCCGTCTGACTTCGGGTATGAATCCTGGATCTTTTGTCGGAGGACAACGTTGGCGGTCGTTCAGATAGTTTTCCCGTCTGGCTACGGGCATTAATCCTGGACCAGTTGTCGGAGGACAACTAGGGCGATCATTCAGATAATTTTCCCCGTCTGGCTTCAGGCATTAATCCTGGACCTGTTTGTTTTAGAAGAGATTTTCACCTATTTTGGAGAAAACAAGAGAAGCTTTGATAGAAATTTGTTAGTCTTATGCAAAGTATGATGCATGACGATGTGTATGAATGACATATGCACCAATTATGATTTTATGCATAATGTATGAATGATGGATGTTGCGGTATTTCAAAACATATCCATCTTGAAGAAGATGCGAATGCCCTGCTTGAGGATTCCTGACTTCTGCTTGGGGATGAAACGGATGGAAACCCTGAGAAGAAAGATAACCTTGATTCCTCCGATGCACTATCTGACCAAGTCTCGAGCCTAGATACTGTTGAGGATGGTAGAGATTGCAAGTTGCGCTGCTGAGGATCTTGTGCATAGACCCTGCTGGGGAGAAATATGGAGGTACTCTACTGGGGATCTTGCGCATAAATCCTGCTGGAGAGTATTTGACAGTTGCTGGGAGATAGAGTTGGAAGGATTTGGAGCCCGTCGAAATCTCTGGCTGGGGAAAGATGCAGGTTTCCTCCGATGCACTATCTGAACAAGTTTCGAGTCTGGATATTGCTGCTGCCGGGCCGGGGGAATGGTAATTGTTTGAGAGATATTCTGCTGGGGATAAATACCCCTGTTGGAGATGAAAAATGCTAATGACGTAGCAAGGTCAAGTTGGTTGAAATCACCGCTCGGGGACTAACGTGATGAAGCTTGGAATGTCGGGACTAGTGGAAGGAAATTTGTACTCCGCTGGGGAGGGTTTGTAGTGAGTGGCATCTCTGTGTGGATTGTACTCTGCAGGGGAATTAATTGGTGACTTTTTGCATGTTTGTGAATATATTCTTATTGTCAAATGCATATAATCATTCAAAATTAACGTTGGACTTTATGCAAGTAACAATAGCAAAAATTGTAAAGAGAAAGAACTCGTATTTATTTGAAATGTGGCGTATGGCCAAGTAGTTTATACACAAGAAAGGTAAAAAGCTATGCGGAAGCAATCTCGTTAAGTTCTAACTATGCTAGTACTCATATATTTCAACTATCTCATCTCCTTGCTGTCAGTAGAAAGTGAGTGAATTGATTTTTGCCATTTGAAATCTTGAATCTTGATAGTAGTAGTAAAGCGGTGATCTGGGCGAGACATAGTAAATGCGCTCAAATCTAACTTTTCCTAGACCGCCCTTCGGGTTTCGTCTGGGATACCCTTTTTGCCCAAACCGCCTTTTCGGGTTTTGACTTGCGGGTGTACATGTTTTGTATATACCCTTAACTTTTGCCGAACCTTTTGGTTCACGGGATGCCCTTATTTTTGCCTAGGTCGATCGACCTAGCGGGTCTCTTTATCGTAGTATTTTTGACTATATCTGCGTTCACGAGGTGTGGAAGTCTTCACCATCCATGGTGCTAAGTATCATAGCTCCGCCGGAAAATCATCTTGACTACAAATGGTCCCTCATAGGTGGGAGTCCATTTTCCCCTGGGATCACCTTGTGGAAGAATGATGCGCTTGAATACTAGATCACCGACTTGGTAGACTCGGTGCTTAACTTTCTTGTTAAATGCTCTGATCATTCGTTTCTGATAGATCTGTCCATGGCAGATAGACGCGAGTCGTTTTTCATCAATCAAGTTAATCTGGTCAAGGCGAGTCTGGATCCAATCGTCTTCGCCTAACTCTACGTCCTGGAGGACTCTAGTTGAGGGTATCTGAATCTCGATGGGTAGAACTGCTTTCATACCGTATACAAGAGAGAAGGGGGTTGCCCCTGTGGAGGTCCGTACTGTAGTGCGATAACCATGAAGAGAAAATGGTAACATCTCATGCCAATCTTTGTAAGTCACTGTCATCTTCTGTATAATCTTCTTAATATTCTTGTTGGCGGCTTCCGCCATTCATCTTAGGCCGATAAGGAGAAGAATTGTGATGTTTGATCTTGAGCTGCGTGCGAGTTCGGTGATCATCTTGTTGTTGAGATTGGAACCGTTATACGTGATAATCCTTTCGGGAGTGCCATCTTGGCGAGATAAGATTATGCTTGATGAATCGAGCCACGACATTCTTAGTAGAGATGTGAGCAGGTGCTTCCACCCACTTGGTGAAATAGTCAATTGCCATAAGGATGAAGCGATGTCCGTTGGAATCGGTGGGCTTGATTTCTCCAATCATGTCAATGCCCACATTGCAAAGGCCAAGGAGGTTAGAACATTTAGAATCTGGAGTGCGTGCACTTTGTCTGCATAAATCTGGCATTTGTGATAAGATCGAGCATAGCGGTGACAATCAGCTTCCATAGTGGACCAATAGTAACCTGTTCTCAGAATCTTCTTAGGCATCATATGTCCACTGGAGTGGGTACCAAATGCGCCGTCGTGTAACTCTTCCATGATACGTTCCACTATTTTCCGGTCTACGGAGTAAGCACAAGTCGTGGTTGCGCTTGTATAACATGTCGTTGCTGAGGAAGAATTTGGATGCAAACCTTCTCAAGAACTTCTTATCGTTGACAGATGTACCTGCGGGGAATACGATTGAATATCGTTGACAGATGCAAACCTTCTAGTGGAATATGATTGAAAGTGATCTCTTCGAATTAGGGGATCAAACTCAAAACATGCTCTCGATAAAGAGATTCGTTTCCACTCGCCTTTAATCGGTAAACTCGAGTCTCCGTACACTTGTAAGAACTTGATTCTTAAGTCAATAGCGACTTTAATACCCATGATACGCCGTATTCGACCATGTTGTTAGTGCAATTGAAACATAATCGGCGGTGAAAGAGTATGTCCGCTGTAGGGATGTAATGATGGCGCCAATGCCATTACCAAGTGCGTTTGAGGCTCCATCAAAGACCATGGTCCATCGGGATCCTTGTTCGGGTCCTTAACGGGCACAGCTCTTCTGTCGGTAACTAGTAAAACATCTTCATCTGGAAATTCAAGCGCATAGATTGATAGTCATCTACGGCGATGAGCCAAATGATCGCTACTACACTTCCTTTGATTGCTTTCGAGAAGTGTCTTTGGATGTCGTATTCGGTCAAGATCATTTGCCATCTTGCTATTCTCCGGAGAGATGGTTTCTCAAATATGTATTTTATCAGATCCATCTTAGAGATCAACAAGGTAGTGTGAGTCAACATATCTTTGTCGTGGCCACCAGCAATTTTTCTCGGTATGTATCTTGTTTCCGCGGTAAACTCTAAGGTAGTATATTGCATACTCTTTTCGACCGGACTCATCATGTTGCCCCAACACACACCATTGAGTTCTCTAACACTGTTAAGTACATGATAAGAGGTCTTCCTTGGACATCGGGATAGGAGGATTACGTAAGTACTCCTTAATTTTGAAAAAAGCGATCAGCAATCGTTGTTCCATTCCACTACTTGATCTTTCTTTAGTAACGAAGATTGGCTCACAAGTAGCGATTAGATGTGCAATGAATCGGCAATGTAATTCAAAACCCGACTTCTTTTTCGGTGCGGGGCTGGAATTTCTTGAATAGCTTTAACCTTGGGGTCAACCTCGATTCCTTTACCACGACAACAAACCCTAGGAGTTTACGGATCGACTACGAAGGTGCACTTGTTGGGGTTAAGTCTCAATCTGTACTTTTCAACTTTGTCAAATAGTTTCTATAGATGATCAAGATGTTCTTCTTGATGTGACGAGCTATCATGTCGTCGATGTAGACCTCTATCTCGTGATGAATCATGTCATGAAATAATGTCACCATACGTTGGTAAGTGGCGCCGCGTTCTTCGATCGAGCGACATAACCTTGTAGCGAAGTACCCTGTGTAACAAAAGTAGTCTTCTCCATGTCTTGGGGAGCCATTTTGATCTGATTGTAAGGAGAAACCATCCATGAAGGAAGACCTTGTCTTTGACGATGTTGTCAACGAACATCAATGTGAGAAGTGGAAAATCGTCTTCGGACTTGCTTTGTTCAAATCTACGTAATCCACACATTCCTACTTTACCATCTTTCTTAGGCACGGGTACCACATTTGCAACCCATTGTGGATAGGAAATGTGACTAAGAAAGGCATTGAGCGCTTCATAACTTCGGCTTTGATTTTCTCAGACATCTCAGGACGCATACGACTGTCATACCCCAATTTTTGACCTAATATACCACCTTACATTTGCATTACTGCATCACTAACAGTTCAGAACAGAATTAATCGGGTGTAGCTTTCACAGGTCAAAATTAGGGTTTCATCAAATTTTCATCTGATTCAAGAGGCAACCAATTAGGATTTGAGTTTTACTCACTTCATTTGATCTATCTTGATCAAATCATCAACCTTTGATCCTCAGATATCCAACTTTTTTCATTGATCTATCAAGGATCGACCAATTACGGTTTTGATCGAGGAGGTGCATTCTCTGATTTTCTGATCAATGAATAACTTTTTTGGTTGGAGATTGATCTTCATATTTTAGATACAACATCTTGACCTAATTTCTGGATTCAAAACATCACAGAAGTTCACAGACTTCATCAGTCAATTTCTGAAACATCTGATGAAATTTCATCTGCACTGAAAAGTCAAACTTTGACTTTTGGTCAACTTTTTCAAGACAAAACTTTTTTAATCATCAAAATACTTCAAATGATCCATCATGATCATAAAAAATCAACAAAAAGTCAAAATTTTCAACACTTAGAAAATTTTTCAAGTGTTAAAATTTTGTACTTTTTCCAAACTTCATGGCATTTTTTCACATAGTTCCACTTTGAATTGGAAAAAACTCAAAACATGAAAGTTGTAGCCCTTGAAACAAGCTTTCCAAAATGTCCAAGAACTCTCAAATCCATGGAGTCTAGCCATACTTTTGAATTTGAAACATAGAGCTCCAAAATCTTTGAATTTCAAGAACAAACTTTGAAATTATAGGTCATTTTGAGTTTCTTTCTTTCTAGAAGCATGCCACCTTGCCAATTGAGGATTAGAGCTGATAAATATCAGAGGGAGAGTAATTTTAAAGAGATAAGATCAAGTTGAAAAAATTAACCATGGTTAAAAGGAAGTTTCCTTTTGCATTTAATGCAAAAATGACTTCCTTGCCCTCTAAGGCAAGTTGAATTTACCAAAGCCAAACTTTCTCAATTATCTTTCAGAACTCATGGCCTATAAATAGAGGTCTTATTTGCCAATTCAAACCACACCAAAGCCATGCAAGTACATGCTTTCTCTCTACTTTCTCAAATTTCATGAAACATAGTGTAAATTAAGTAAACTTGCATTTTTGAAAACTAATGAAGAACTTTGAGTAATTTGGTGTATAACATGTTTTAATATCCATATGAAACTTGTTTGAAACTTAAAAGCAACATAGGCAAAGCTAGAAATCAGATTTACACTCCATGCTCATAAGCTTGCTCAAAACTGCCTAAACCATCGAATTCCATCTTTGGCTCGAGCAAATTGAGATTTCTTCATCAAACATCATCCACATACATCATAGACATGATGCGGACCCTAGCAACAATCATAAGCTCTAACATCAAATTCAAGTTTCATTTTGAGCTATATGCGGTCGACTTGGTCGAACATTCCAAGCCATTTCGAGCAAGCGGACCATTCATACACTTTCCATAACGACCGTTGGTGCTAAAGGAATCACAAAATCTGAAACACGAATTCGATTCCGACTTCAGCGGTAAGAACATCAAACTCGAACTCGTGATTTCTTGATTCAAATGAAAAAAACTCTTTGCGGTTTTGTTTACGCACTATCACGATCATTAACCCTCAATCAATTGAACAATTCATCAACCATACGATTTCAATTAGATTTTTTAGTTTAGGGTTCTTCGTGTTGTTTAGAAATTCAGTTATGTTAGGCTTAAAATAAATGAAATTAAAGAAAACCATCATGTTCTGAGCTTGAAGCGACCAAGTTTGATCTTTACATCGTTTGATTTCATCAAGAAATAAGAAATCCATGGGCGATTGAAGATTGGAGAAGAAGAACAAGGCTTCGGCGCGTTTTGAATTCAAATATCATTTTAAAATATATTTAGTTAGTTTAACTTCAATACGGATGTATTGCCGCTGATTTGCCGACTCACTCTTAAGTCACTATACCATGCCTTGCCTAACAGGTCCGGGTTGAGTAGCCTTGGGACCTTTTTGTAAACTTTTCATTCAATTTTTACAAACTTTGACATTTTCAAAACCAATCAAAACTCCTCATTTTGAGGTGACTTTTTGTACCTTGTCAATTAATGTATCTATTTTATGATAGTGCAAAAATTTTCAGAAAAACTTTCATCCGATTATATTTTGATCGGGCGAAAGCGACACTTTGAGTACTTTTCAAGACACCTTTAAAGGTGATTTTTCAAAATTTGACCGATTCTTTTCAAAACTTTTCACAAGTAAACTTCACTTTTCAAAAACACTTTCAAATAACATTCTTCAAAACTTTTCATCAAAACTTACATTTTTACCATGATCGATCCGAGTAAACGATAAAACCGAATCCGTTTTCTCTCAAATTTCTTAACCGATCATGGGCTTCCTTACGGTGTAAGTCCCAACATTCTTTATGTACATACATATTTTTCCTTGTACATATCAAATTCTTTTCATATACATACAAATTTTTACCTGTACATAGTACAGATACTTTTTGTAAATACTCAAAACACGGATAAACTTCAATCGTTCGTTTCCGTTTCACTGAATTGCCATTGGTATTGAAAGGAGCATTATTCCCAGTGAAACTGCTTTTAAACCAATGGGCCACCCTTATGGTGTAAGTCCCAACCCTCCTATGTACATCCACATTCTCAGTACATAAATAACTCGTTCGTGTACATATTTTCTTCCTTGTACACATTCAAACTTGAAAATGATCAAGTTACGCTCGTTTTAAACGTTCGTTTCACAAACATTTGTTTATATTTCATAAACTCTTGTAAATAAACATCATGCATTGTTTATATTTCCTTCATAAAATCTTGTAAATAAACATCATGCATTGTTTATATTTCCTTCATAAACTCTTGTAAATAAACATCATGCATTGTTTATTTCCTTCATAAACTCTTGTAAATAAACATCATGCATTGTTTATATTTCCTTCATAAACTCCTGTGAACACATATCACACACACACACTTGTTTATATAACTGTCTAGTTATAACATAACAACTAGTCTAACCAATAGATTCCCCGACAACCTTCTCTTGGTCTTTATACAAGATAACTCATCTCTCTGAGTTAGCCTCCTCTTGGGCTTTGTACAAGGTAACTCATTTCAATGAGTTCAACCTCCTCTTAGGCTTCATATAAGAAAACTCATTCATCGAGTTTAGCCTCCACTTAGGCTTCATATAAGACAACACTCCTGTTGAGTCACCTCCTCTTGGGCTTCGTTCAAAAGAACTACTCATTGAGTTTAGCCTTCTCTTGGGCATCATACAATGAAAGAGGAAATCTCTTATGACCTCCTATTGGGCTTCCAATACAAAAATCACCAGCTAGGATAGAACCACGAGTATAATTTCCGTTGAAATTGCTCTAAATCCTAAAAGGATGGTTTCCCGGTGAAATCCCTTTTAAAGCCAAAGCCAGCCATACCCTATAGCTTCCTCTTGAGCTTCATACAAGGACCCTCGATGACCCTCAGAATGCCTCCTCTTGGGCTTACAATACAAGGACCCACGGGCTTCTTAAAAGCATCCCCTTAATCCAATCAATTTCTCCTTGAGATTTAGACGTTTATCATCTCTATGGAAGAAATATCTCATCTATCACATCACATACAATCAAAAACTTTTCAAACTCTTTTCAAACAAAAACATCTCTTAATTGTAAGTGGTAACGCTTGTATACTCAAGCAAAACACCCAATGCTTACAGTTAAAAGATTCAATCATCTTTTTCAAACATCTTTCTTAAACATGTAAGTGGTAACGCTTGTACACTCAAGCAAAACAACTATAACTTACGACGAAAGATTCAATCAGTCAAACTTTTCAAAATTTATGTGATGAAATAGATTAGATACATTTTTCTTTAAGATGACATTCATCTGTGTCTCTTAATAACATCCCTTTGCTTCCACTAGCATAAGTGGGAACTACGATTGCTCTGACTTTCTCAACATCCTTTTGAGAATACGTAGGCATAAGGTCTCATCCTTGCCGAGCAAATTTCTTTCTCCCTCAGACCAAACAAACCATAGATCCCTGTAGATCCGAGCTACAAATGCTCTTATTCCCACTAGGGGATATGTATGTAGAAGATCCAAAGATCTTTGCGAGCACAATAATAACAAAACCTAGGATCCCACATAATCTATCCTTCTTACAATCCCAAAGGAGAAACTTTCCTAATCATAGAAATAGCAATTAAAACACACAAACATATCAAACGTAATCATATATAAAGCTATAGATAACTATATATATTTAGGGTGCTCCATCTATTCCCTTTATATAACAAACCCCCTTACCCGGAAACTCCCCAATGCGCTACGTCTAGTTTGCGCTAGTCGTAATGCATATCATATCAATTGAGGGTATTAACAGCTTTCCCCTTTTTCATAATCATTAAATTATCTTTTCTTGTGTTGAAAATAATAAAGCTTGATGCTCGCGGCATCTTTATAAACAAATCAAAAGAGTAAATCGTTTGAGCGGAGGATGCGAATTCATATTCGATTCCCTAGCGCGTCACTTTTTAACACGAACAACGACGAACGTTCTGTTTCACTGGGAGAAAACCTTCTTTTGTCGGTAACCGGTGTACCACAATGCCAATATCCAAACCAGGCATGTCTTCTTATGACCAAGCAAAAACCTCAATATAGTCTCGTAGCATCTGAACCAATCTTTCTTTAACACTGTTCTCAAGACCCGCTCCTATCTTGATCTCTCTATCTTCATTAGTACCCAAATTCACAACCTCAACCTACTCTTCGTGTGGCTGTATAACTCGCTCTTCTTCTTGTGATCGACAAGTTCTCCGGCACTTCACAATCTTCCTCACTTTCCTCTTGGCTTGGTAGATCGGATTATCGAAGTCATATTTAGCAATAGCATAGCATTATCAGCGAGATTCGGAGTGATTACGCGATGTATCACGTGGGTGTGTGTAAGAAACACATAGCTTTTGAAGGGTGATAAAGTAAAGAAAACAACAATTGAATGCAAAAGTCCAACGATTTTATTGAATGAAAATAGGCAAATGACAGATAATAACCCTCACAAACGAGCCATGATGCCCTGGGCAAGGCACTAGGCTTTAGAGTTTATTGTTCAAAACATAGAAAAATATGAAAAGCAAAACAAAACAAGAGCAATTACTCCTGTCTAAAGGAGATTGGTATGACGTCTTCAGTCTTCCAATTGCTGAGTCCGTTGTCGGGAGTTGGGAAGATCCACTTGCTGATGTCGAAGCCGTTGTCGTTGTCTTCTATAGCATGGATTCCACTCTGACTGATGCAGAAATGAAGTTGGCCGGCACGTTCGTGGTGTATCATCCTCTGACCCTTGATGGTGAAGCCTAAACCAGTCTTGTCAGATTTGAAAGGAAGATCAGGGAGCTGTCCCCAAATAGTACTACCTCCTTCTTCAACAGCAGCTTGAGCATCTTTCAGTGAGGCCATCCTAGGCGGAACTTGTGTAACCGGGAGTGATAGGAGAGTCAGCAGGCATGACTGGGGATTGTTTCAAAAGCTTGAGGAGTCTCAAAATTCGCCTTCCATCTCAAGGTATCGGACATTGTAGATGGTGACCATATATTCTTCTTCACCACATCTGTAACAACCTTCCCTTTCACGGGTACTTCAACAGTGCGGGGTAGAGTAACAGCCTTGCCCCATGTATCCAAGGCGTCCAAGTAGGCAAGAGTAGGCGGACGGATGTCCATGATAAAGAAAGTGGAGTCAAAGTGCGGGAACCGACTTTAGGTGAGTGAGCTCTCAATCTTGTTCGCTTAGAACCATCAAAAGCTCTCACAATTATGTCACTGGGTTCCGAACCAACCCTTCAACATCAAGTCGATCAGCGGTCTTGGAAGGATATTGAGGCGAGCGATATCCACCAAAACATGGGACAACGTAGCGCATTCAACGAGATGTGCAAGGCTTTGTTGTGTTCTTTCGGCGAGTCAAATCGACATCGGAGAAACCTAGGCCGTTGTTGGCGGCCGGGCTAGAATACAAACTTCAAGCTGGTCGGTAGTAGTGTCTTGCGATGCGTGAGCATTCTTGAAACTTCACCAAGGCATTAGCATGAGCCTCGAGCACAAGAAGCGAGCAAGAATGGAGATCTTGGGGTCTGTCTAAGCATTCCACAACATTGTAATCACTCTTCTTGATAATCTTGAATTTCCTCCATTTCTCGTTTGGAGGTGTCTTGATAACTTTCTTTGGTACTTACGGTTGCGGGATGAGTCCTTTGGTTCTTTCCTCTAGCTTGGGAATGGATTGAATAAATGGAATCTGTTGGAGTGGCGATGTCTTTTGGAGGAGAGATTTGGAGAGAATACTCTTTCGGTTCGAGTCACCTTGCTTGATCCGGTGATATTGTCAATGTCAAGAATGATAGCTTCAACTGTAAGATCTTCAATGGTCAGAGGGTCTTGCTTGACGCCATGATAATAAACATCAGATCCATAATTCCAAGGGATAGCTTTGTCGGGAGGGTATGGGCTGGTCTAGGAAAAGTAATGATGAGAGGTGCCACTCTAGGCACAGGATCAGCAGAGGAAATCCTTATTGTGTTAACATCAGCATAGTCTTCTGGGAAATCGTCACCCCATCTGGTTGCCTTAACATCTTCAATAGGAATCTTGTAGCTTTCAGGAACAATATACTTCACCATGTAATCAAACTTTCCACTTGGCTGCCCCAAGGTATCCCATATAGATGGTAAAGTTTCATTCACATCTTCGATCTTCAGTTTCTTAGACATGTCTTCACACAGACTCTCCACAGGTGGTTTCAGGAATAGTATTTCACAGTTATCCATCATGCACTGAACATGTCTTCTCAACCAAGCACAACCATCTGGTGCAGATGGGCACCAACGACAATTCTCTGGGCATCCTGGGTTGACACCGGCTTGCAGCAAATTCTTCTTAATAGTCATCAGAGGAATGGTCAAGTCATCTATGTTGAAAACGTAAGTATCCTCACCTACAACATTGGAACTCTTTTCATGGTTAGGCATAGGCGCATTGATCACATTCGGAGTCTCGACAGGAGGATCAAACTCAATGCAGCTTCATCATATCTTGAATCTTGTTCTTGAGCCCAGCGGTTGTCGATGTCGTGCCACAGGCTGTTGGAGTGGTAAGCACTTAGCATTAGGATTGTATCTCGAAGAGGAAGTGTTGACACTATGAGGAGGATCCTTCAAAGTAATCAGCTCTGCTTTCAACATGTGTTGCAAGGCTTGCGACAATGGCATGTTGATCTTCATAAACTGTCTTCGTGGCGCGTTACGGTTCGCAGCGTGTTGTCTCGTTGAGGTTGTCTTGATGAGGATTGGAATCAAATTCCCCAAGATTGAGCACGGTTGGTCTTGGCTCGGCTTTTCGACCATACAGTTTAGCTTCTTTCTTACCGTAAAGATCTCTTGTGACATTTGAAGATGACTCTACATGAATCTTCCACTCTTGATACCGACTTCAATACACTCTCCTATCAATATCAGCTCGGTGAATCCGGCTGAAGAGTTTCCAACCAGATGATTGAAGAATGGACCTGTCAGTGTTCCCATAAATATATCGACCAACTCCCTATTGGACAAGGGTGGCTGAACTCTGCCTGGTAAATCTCTCCACTTCTGAGCATACTCTTTGAACTTCACATCACGACCCATAGACATGCTCTGTAGTTGCATGCGAGTGGGTGTCAACTCAGCATTGTACTCATACTGTCTGTAGAAAGCATCTGCTAAGTCACTCCAAGTACGGATACGGTCATTCTCTAGCTGATAATACCACTCCAATTGAGTTCCGGACAAACTCTCTTGAAAATAATGCATCCATAACTTTCTGTCATCAGTGTGGGGGTTTATCTTCTGGACATAGGACTTCAAATGCAGCTTTGGACAAGAAATGCCATCATATTTGGCGAAAGTAGGAACTTTGAACTTAGGAGGCATCACCACACAAGGAACAAGACTCAGATCATCAAAATTCAGCTAGACATTTTCAGATTTTCCACAGCATTCAAACGGTCTTCAAGTTGCTTGTACTTGTCATCTTCATTAGAGTATTGATCCTCATAGTCTTCTCTCTCTTTCTCAGGCTCACGCTGACTGTCTTCGTCATTACCCTTGACACTCCCCTCATTCTTAACACTTCCTTCTGAGAGCTCTATCCGGCTGACCACTTTAGGACCACCTTTGTAGCGTCTTCCCATGTTGAGAACACCAACGACCCTCTTCTTTCGGTTGATGAGCTTCTTGGATCTTCTTGGCCTTGCACCAAGTGGTGAACATCTCTTGGGCCAGCATTACGAGCACGGAGATCTTTGTGATCTGTTTAAGAGCCATTTACGCTAAAATAAATAGCGAGAAAATGAAAAACCAATCTTCAATGTACTGTTATGAGATGTTATGCTATGATATCGATGTTTATGCAAATGCAATGCAATGTTTTCAAGGACCTTAGAGACTTAAATTTGTTAAACAAGCACGAACAAACATTTATTAGTTCTCTTTTCATTCTTTTTCTTTTTAAGTACAAGAGATAGTTCAGAACAATAAAAGAAAAGCATAAAAATCCTAAAGCTCTAAGTCTCCATGGGGCTTCCTCTTGGTGCCGAGGTAGGCGTTGATGTTTCGCTCCTCGTGAAGTAGCTTGGTCAACTCTAGCACTTTCTTCTCACTTGCATAGCACTGAGCTTCGAATGTATCCCTTTCTTCTTTAAGTTGAATCCAGGATCTCTTTAAGTCTTCAAAATTAGTAGGCATGTCGGGATAGAAACGATATAAGTACGTCACCTATAGCAACAGTTCCATAATTCTTGGTAGAACAGTGAATGGCATCATGAGGTTTTGAGCTTGAGCTCGCACCCATTTGAGGTAAGGTTCCCAAGGAATGGAGTTCTGGTGCCCCAAAGTCTTGGTATCAGTCTTCTTTACCATGCCCCAAGCGTGTATAAACCTTCGTCGATAATTCTGGAGATCGTGGTTGTAGTCGAACACAATGTCTTGGAGAAGCATATCATGTGGACCATCTCTTCGAGCAAAACCAAACTGACATAGAGCTAGAGAAGGGTTATAAGTAATACCTCCCCTTATACCAAGTAGTGGTACATTAGAATTCTCTACAACTCAATGAATGTGAAGTCCTTTTGAGAGAAAAGACTCCAACGAATATCTGAATGAGAGAGTGACATTAGCCTTTGAGACCACTTCAACCTTTGCTCGTTCTTCAAAACTGATGGAGGAAGGTGCGAAATAAACCACCTAGAAAGTAACGGTATACAACACATGAGAGTTCCTAGTCTTTTAGTAGTACAGTGTGGAAGAATGTAGAATATCTCCAAGTAAGGTAGGCACTGGATTACGGGTAAGAAACAACTTGATCGCGTTGACATCTATGAATTGACCCGAATTAGGGAATAGAACCAAACCATAGATTAGAAAGGCCACAATGTCTTCAAATGCATGGAAACTCATAACTTTGAGGAATTCTCGGGCTTTCTTAATTAAGAACTTGGCAAGTAAACCCTTAACTCCACTTCTTGTTTCCCAATTGGCTTCAATGTCTAAGCGCTTTAGGTGTAATGCTGATGCGATGTCTTCGTACCTAGGAACCTTTTCTAGACCGATGAATGGCATTTGGTCAAGAATAGGTACCCCAGTAGCTTAGAAACTCTTCTAGGTAGGAACCAATGATAATGCAGGAATGTAAAGCAATGGTGTTTCGGATCAAAGAACTAGAATAGGACATGCATCATATCTTCTTCAAAACTGGAGATAACCAGGTCAAGCAGATAACCATGTCTCTTGATATACTGAGCATGATCGGGAATCTCTGAAACCAATTCTTTGAGTTGAGAAGGTATACCCAGGAAGTTGATTCGGATAGTCTTTCTAGAAGCCATAATACCTACAAAATAGAGCAAAGATAAATCCCTAGGTCCTTGAAATAGTTAGAGATGATATGCAATGCGAATGATGTCATGATGTCATGTTTGGCACACACAAACAATTCATACAATGAGCCTAGGTTTAAGGCTGCATGAGGTATAAGTGATTACCCACCAAAAGTTTGAGTTGGTTCATCTGTCCTATAATAGTAAGGGTTCTAGGAATCTCACATCATCGATCTTTCTCGTGGCGTTTATTTCAATACGACTACCAAGTGGTCGACCGAAAATATCCCAAAATTTTGATCTCAATGGCGTAGCAGTATCAACCAACCTTAGTGCGCACAAAAGCCGACCATCTCACTACCTTCTAATGGCCAAGATGGGTCAATTAAGGTTCTAAAAGTTTAGTTAGTGCTTGATGACACCACGAAGCCAAATACTATCCTCAACATGGAAATGAAGAGTATCGGGACATCCAAGTGTCACACTAACGTAGCCACCATGTTGACCGTTTCGATATCGTCTAGCAGTCGCGATGATTTATTTCTACTTACCTAAAAAACCGGATCCGGTGTAGGATCCCCACAAATATAATACCCAAGCAACCCTTAAAGATAAAGCATACAAATCAAGCGACGATAAAGTGATCTACAAAATCCCTAAGGCATTCTCTCACAGAGTTTGAGATTTTATCAAATGTGCATAGCAGAAACTTTTCTTTTATCGGGAAGGTAAAAGTACGAGAAAAAGACCTTCGTTAGATTTTGAGTAAGGAGAAGGTTATGAAAAGGGAAGGTATTAGCACCCTTTCCATCCGTAGTTTTCTCAGGCTCTTAGTTGCTCTTTAGATCACTTTAAAAATGTGTTTTTGGTGTGTTTGACAAAAATGTTTTGAAAAGGCATTTCGCTTTGACTTTGTAATGATTCATGTAGGAATGTATACAAAGTGTTCGGAAATGATTCGTTTTTGAAAAGAGTTTGAACTTTGACAAAAGTGTGTGGTGTGAAAAGTAATTTGATAGAGCAAGCAACTAAAAGTCTTATTACCTACTCAGAATTTGGTCGTTTTTGTATTGTTTCACTTTCCTTTAGAATAGCGCTATCCATACCATTAGTTGGTAGGTAACCCTATTTGTTGGATGTAAACGGGACATTCGAAGGGACATCGTATGGTCATAGAAGGCAACTTGTAGGAGTATCCTAGCACATTCGAAGGGACTATCATCATTTTTCGTAGGCGACAATCGAGGGTCAAGATCATGTATTCGTAGGCGACATCGTGGGTCTATGATCTTTGTATCGAAGGGACTATGATGATTTGTTTTGAAGGCAACGGTGCTAAAATACCTCTACGTTCGAGGGACATGACCATTTGAATTCGTAAAGGCAACGAGAGAGAATTACCCTAAGGGGTGCATGTGTGAAAGAGTGTGTCAATTCAGATATTTTATCTTGGAATTATGAGTGGTCTATGTCCAATTTTATCTTGCCATACACGCCTAATTACTAGCAGTTTATAGGGTGCGGAAAATAAATTGCGGAAATATAAAGTGCGGAAAGTAAATGTCCTACGCTATTACATGGCTTTAGGGAGATACATAATTGAAAGTCGGAAAATAAAAGTCCTAATTAAACTATTACATCCCATAGGCAATTACATAATTTGAAAAAAGCGATAAAAATCGTCAAAGCAGTACAACACGTGAGCAGAGATACAAAATCGGAAAAGCGGAAGAAAATTGCATAAGAGGAAAATGTTAGTAAAAATAAGTATTTTGAATGAGAAAAAGTTTTGTGTTAACAATAACATTAATATGATAAAATAATTTTTTTGGGAATTTTTGGAGTTAATTTGATAATTAAAAAAAAAATTAAAAGCCATTTAAATGATTAATTAGCAATTAAACTAAATATGCATGCAAAAATAATAATTTTAATATTAAAAATTAAATAAACATTTTTCTGATGATTATGCAAAAAATAAATATTTTTGGTGTTTTTTAAATCCATGATAAAAATATTAGAAGATAAATTAAATAGAATGAAAATATTAAAGAAAAAGAAAAAAATATGAAAATATGAAAAATATGTTAGTTTTTCTAACTTGTAAAAACATTTGCCATGGCTGGGATTCAAACTCAGGTCCCTTGCTTCACAACCACGCGCCTTGACCAACTGAGCTGGAGCGTCCACGTGTTTAAGATTTGCAGCAATTGTTTTAAAATTGTTGATTTTGATTGCCGGGCGCAGATCTTCACCTTCTTCGTTTGAATTTTCAAACACTTAGCGTCGGTCTTGCTCGACGCTAAGGCCCCTCCAAATTCCTAAAATCACACACAAGCAATATAAATGAAATCTAAAGGCATGGTTCGATTGGAAACATTGCTCTGAACACGATGGTGGTGTTCTTTTTGTCCAATTTAACCGATTTAGGAAAACCCCAAACTGGTTCAGAAAACCCTAATCATGGTAATTCGTGTTTCAGGCCATGGAAATGCAATTAAACTATCTAGAAAGTTTCCAAGCTTCGTTCTAAACACAAAACAAACAATAAAACATGTTAAAAATGCATGATAAACAAAATTCGATTTTTGAAAAAGTGTGACAAACCGAAATCGTATTTGCTTGATTCTTGATGTTTTTGAATGATGTAAGGGTCTGGATCGACTCTAAAGACACCAAGGAATGCAATGGAATGCTCAAAATCGATTGAAACAAGCTAGAACCAAGGCTGCAAGTTGCTTGAAGGTCACAAATTTTTTGACTTTAGGTTAGGGTTCTTGAGGCAATTTTACATTGTTTCTTGTTGTGTAGGCATTGTATATTTATAATGGATGGAAATTGAGCTGATTTGAGGAACAAATAATCATCAATCAATGCAAAGATTATTTGATTTTGTACAAAATCAAATCTTATCTTTTTTGATCAATTTCAATCAATTTCTTGCCAAGTCTTTGCAAATTTCGAAATTTGCAAGCTTGTGTGAGTTACTTGGATCTCAAGCATGAGAGAAAAATCAATCTTGCATTTAATTTTGATTTTATACCTTATATTTTAGTTTAATTTGTATTTAAATGAATAAAATTCAAATTAAATAGAAAAATAAATCTAAAATTCGTGGCATTGGGCTTGGATGTTCCAAATTGTCTAAGGAACAAGTTTGAACGAAGAAAAACGAGGCCCATTTGCAAAATTTTGGATTTTCACAAGTATTCCTCTTTGTGCACTTCTTCAAAAATGCCCAACTTGTACAAGGTTTATTTTGCTCAATTTTCCACATTTTTTAGTGTTCTTGGACTTTTTAGAAAGATCTAAGTGTCCTCTAACCAACCTCTTTGGTTTCATCTCAATTGGAGTTTCCATGTTCAATAAATCTTAAAAACAAAAAGTTGACTTTTTGTTGACTTTGAAAAGGATCTGTAATGTCTTGATCCATACCTTCCAAATGAAGCATTTTTTGAACATTCTTGCGAGACATGAAATTGTAGAGAATTGAATTTCCTTCAAAACAAGAGTTGGTGGAAAACTTTCTGAGAAAGTATGAAGAAGTTATGCTCAGTCAAAGTTCAGTTGACTTTTCATTGAAAAACCCTAATTTGGAAAGTTTGACTTTTGAGAAAATCTTGAGTTTTCTTGATGAATCATGATCAACCCTTGATCAAATGATGAATGTAACTTCAAAATGAGGATGTTGACCAAAAATTATGAAGTTTGATTGTATGTTGACCACGATTGACTTTTGTCCAATCAACTAATTTTCAACCATCTGAGCAATTGTCTAAGAAAATTTGACTTGTGAGGCTTGAAACTTGACATGGAGAATCTTTAAAGCATATGAGGAGGCATGATGATCATTGGAAGTGTTGGAAGTCCATCTTGATCTGAGAATTGCCAAACCCTAGTTTGGGTTGATTGTCTGGGAGAGGGTTTGTCTGATCACCCCTTGAGAAATCCTTGAGTATGAAATGTCTTGAGAAGTAGGAGGGCAAATTTTGGGGTATGACACAACCGTGGAAAACACGACTAAAAAAAAACTTTCTTTCTGTACATAATACTTTGTATTCATTCATTTTTCCTTAGACATAGGTTGTAAATAGACACCCACACCCAATAGATAGAAAGTAGAAGTGGATACCTTAGAGTACTACGTGCGTGTGGGGTGCTAATATCTTCCCCTCGCGTAATTGACTCCCTTACCCAATCTCTTGGTCGAAAGACTATGATTTCTCCCTCTCAGGTTTACTCAATGTTTTCCTTTACTCTCGCTGGATAAAAAACGTTCGATGGCGACTTCATTGATATTATATTCGATGATTTCACTAGTAATTTCAGTTGGCGACTTCACTAGGGATGTTCAGACCTCTTGTTGGTCCATCCAGGATTCGATCCTAGCTTTAATTTTCTTGTCTATTGGGTGTTTATTTATTTACCAACTTTATTGCATCATCCTTTGTATGCTTTGCATTGCATCCTATGTGAAACTTTATCGCTTCCATATATTGCATTTGTTGTACCAGATTTGTTTCTAGATTGGGTGGGAGTTACATGAGGTAAAATCCCATACCTAGGCTATGAGTAACGTATAGCAACACATAGGACTAGAGTGGAACATGACAGCTACAAATGTAGATCTAGTAGTGCGGTCATGTCGTCCATGATTCGGGGGAGGTTCATAACAGGGTGCTATCATCTTCACGTAGGTGTTATAATGGTAGTATTCACAGGAGAACGATCCGGAGTTACCTTGCCTTACCAAGCCTTAGTTTCACTGAGTGGGAGGAACATATTTCATGTACTGTTGGTGACTCGATACTGATGGTAACTTGGTATTTTATATTGGTGACCGTGGTTCTATTCTATGGTATTTTATGGCTGTTACTTTGTCTGTGGTTTTGGTTTTCTTCGACCAGTTCTGTGACAGTACAACAGATGAACAATTTCATTGAAGTCGTAAACCCATGATCAATGCACAATGCACTTGCACCATAGCATGTTTATTTTCCAAAATAAATGTCAGAAAAATATATGTTTATATATTTAACCTTGCATACATATCATTTCTAGGATATTCTATGATCATCATCAACATCAGGATGGATAACGACATTTAGACCAACAGTGACGCTCTCAAGAAGACCGCGGTCTATTCCTTTATTGATGGAGGTTTATGAGTTTCATGATATGCAATCATTGTTACATTTCTATGATTTTAAGCTCCAATGCTTTACTTTTCAGAACTACCAGCTAGCACCAACTCTCGAAGAGTATTCCTTTCTCCTGGATCGCAACATCATTAGCAGGGTGCCATTTGTCAAGGTACCTACTACTCCATACTGATGCCATTGCTAAAGCGCTTTATTTGCGTGTTAACAATGTGAGGGCTCATTGGTTTCTAAAGACAATACAAGCGGGCCTCCTTTGGGTTTTATTTTGTCTAGGGAAGATGAATTCATCAGGAGCAAAGATTGGTGGAGTTTCAATGTTGTGTTGGCTTCCATGACTTATGGCATTGTTATTTTCCTATTATAAATAAGTTTGTAGACTTTGGTGCTCATGCATGTTCATGAATAATAATCGGTTCCGACCATTTTGGAAGATACTTACTATGCTATACATACTCGTCATGGTAAAAGGGTTGTGTTTTTTTCCGTATACCTGTCATACCCCAATTTTTGACCTAAGATACCACCTTATGTCATTCACATATGCATCATTGCATCACTAACAGTTTCAGAACATGATAGATCATGCGTGTGCTCCTAAAGTCAAAGTTAGGGTTTTACCAAAATTTCATCTGTTCAAGATATGATCAATTAGGGTTTGAGTCTCCACTCACCTCAATTGATCTATCTTAATCAATAATCAAACATTTGATCTTCAAGTTCCCAACTTTTTCTCATGATCTACCTTGAATAGACCAATTAGGGTTTTGATCGAAGATAGTGAATCATTGACTTTCTACTCAATGAATGACCTATTTGTTTGAAGATTGATCTTAACATCCTCAATGCAACATATTGACCTAATTTCTTGATTCAAAACAGTACAAAATCCATGTTTCTTCATCAGACAAATTCTGAATCATCGATGAAAATTCAAGCTATTCAAAAGTCAAACTTTGACTTTTGGTCAACTTTTTCAAATCTAAATTTTTTTTAAATCATAAAATCATTTGAAATTATCCATCATGATCATAAAAAATAAAGAAATGTGAAAAAGTCAAGATTTGAATTTTTTCTAACACTTAGAAATATTTTCAAGTGTTGAAAACATGTTTTTTCCTTACTTTCATGGCCATTTTTCACCTAAATCCATTTTGATTCAAGAAAAACTCAAAACATGAAAGATGTAGATCTTGTTTCAAGCTTTCCAAAATGTCCAAGAACTTGAAAAAACACTTTGTGTAGCTAGGGTTTTGAAATTTAAACTTAGAGCTCCATAACCATGAATTACAAGTCATTTTTCAAGAACTATAGGTCATTTTTTTCACAAATTCCTCCTTCTAGAAGCCTTGTCACCAATTTAGATAGGTTAGAGCTGATAAATATCAGATGATAGGTAATTATGAGGAAGATAAGATCAGGTGATATTTTAACCATGGTTAAAGGAATATTCCATGTGCATTTATGTCAAAAATGTCTTTCTTGCCCTTTAAGGCAAGTTGTTCAATTTCAAGCCAATCTCTTCTACTTACCATTCAGATTTCTTGGCCTATAAATAGAGGTCACTTCCTCATTCAAAATCACCCCAAAGCATCATAATCCAAGCTTTCCTTCTTTCTTTCTTGATTTTCAAGTTTCAAGTTTCTAAGTGGGAGAATTTGCAAAATTCAAGCCTTGCAATTTCTGAGCAATCTTAGGCTTCAAATACTTTCTAAATCTCATTAGAAAGTTGTTAGAATCCTCAAGCTAGCCCAAGAACTAGTCAAACTCGGAAAACACTTCCAAACCTCATGTATGCACATATTGAGCCATAACTTCCAAATTCTCAATCCACTCGTGCATCTTCCAATCTTTCACTTCAAACACCTTCTATACACCATATAGAAGTGATCCAAACCATTTTTTCATCACTGTAAACTCAGAATCATCAGATTAGATTCTCACTTCAAGTGAGTGCAGTTGGACTTGGTCAGAACGATCCAGACCATTTCAATCCAAGGTAAGCACATCCACACCTTCCATAATCATCACTGAAGCTGTAGCAATCATCAAAACATCTTTGGAACACCTCCAGCAAGGAATTCGATTTCAGTTTCAAGAGGTAAGAACTTGAACTTTGAACTCTTTAAATTCTAATTTCTAGTTCAAAAAAGGCTTGGCCATTTTGTTTCTGCAGTATCACTGAATAATAACCCTCAATCAATTGCTTAAAATTGTGCTCATACATGATTTCATAATCAAAACTTAGAATTAGGGTTCTTTGTGTTTATACGAAAATTAATGGTTCTAAGCTTAAAATAAATGGAATTAATTGTTACCATCACGTTCCTGGTGAAAATCCGAGCAAGTTTGATGTTTGGATCATGAATTTCATTGAGAAATGAAGAATCCATGGAGCAAAAATCTGGAGGTTGAAGATGACATCTTTGCGTCGTTTTCGATTTAAAATTTAAATTTCATGTATTATAATATATCTTTGTGGTTTGAGTTAAGATAATGGATGTATTACCGCCCCATCGGTTGCCAGCATGCTCTTAAATCTCTTGCCTCGCCTCAAGGTCCAGGGTTCGAATCCCCCTAGGACCTTTTTTTTAATAAAAGACTCATCCTTCAGAAGCCCTTTTGACGCTTGTTCCTTCAGAAGAACTTCTGGTGCTTCTCACCCTACGAAGCATCAAGCTTTCGCCTTGAAGCACTTCTGATGCTAACACCTCCAGAAGCATCAAGCTTCTACTACCTTCAAGAAGTACTTCTGACGCTTCTCACACTTCAGAAGCAACAAGCTTCTGATTCCTTCCAGAAGCATCACGCTTCTAACCTCTTCAGAAGCAACACGCGACTCTTGAAACAACACAGAATCCTTGAAGTAGCAAGCTTGACCTCCTTGAAGCAACAAGCTTGACCCTCCTCAGAACCCAACTTGACCTTTTCAAAACTTCATTTTCAAAACTCCTTTAAAACAAGGTGATTAAATGACAAGTCAATCACATGGCTCAGTGGAAAAACTCTTCACTTCTAAGACAAAAGTCCTAGGTTCAAACATCCTTAGGACCAAAACTCTTTTTTATCACTAATTTTCTCAAGTTTTTCAACAAACTTCAACATTTTCAAAAACCAATCAACACTTCTCATTTTGAGATGATTTTTTGCACACTTGTCATTTAATATACCTATTTTATGATTATGTCAAAAAAATCCAAAAATATTTTCTTTTTGATTATATTTTTATTAGGTTAATTAGGAGCGTTTTAAGTATTTTAATACTTTTCAAAAATGTTTTCTTTCCAATTTTCAAACCTAATCTTTTTTCAAATCTTCTTGTGAATATCCTTCACTTTTCAAAATCATTTTCAAAACCTTTTCAAAAGCTTTCAATAAACTTACACACCTTTTTTCCATGATCAATTAGATTTAAAGATAAACCGAACCAGGTTTTTCCCTCAAATTTCTTTCAAATTGATCATGGGACTCCCTCACGGTGTAAGTCCCAACCCTCCTATGTACATATTCATTTCCTTGTACATAACCACCCTTTCGTGTACATATTCATTTCCTTGTACACATTCAAACATCTTTGTAAATATTCAAGCATAAACAAACTTCGTTCGTTTGTTTTCATTCGCTTGTTTATACACTGATTCCATTGGTATTAAGAGGAGCATTATTCCCGGTGAAACTGTTCTTAAACCAATGGGCCTCCCTGAAGGTGTAAGTCCCAAACCCTTTGTATATATTCGAGTTACACTTGCTTTAATTGCTTGTTTTATACACTTGTTTATATATTTCCTTCATAAACTCCTATGAATACACATCATACACTTGTTCATATAATTGTTCAGTTATAACATAACAACTAGCCTAACAACTAGGTTCCCATTTTAGCCTCCTCTTGGGCTTTGTACAAGATAACTCATTTATTGAATTAGCCTCCACTTAGGCTTCATATAAGAAAAATCACCAATTGAGTTTAGCCTCCTCTTAGGCTTCATATAAGACAACTCCCATGCTGAGTTAGCCTCCTCTTGGGCTTCGTTCAAAAGAACTCCCTCGTTGAGTTTAGCCTTCTCTTGGGCATCAAACAACAAAGAGACCTGGAAATCTCTTAACAACCTCCTATTGGGCTTCCAATACAAAGAATCACCCGCGCTAGGATAGAACCACGAGTATGATTTCCGGTGAAATCACTCTTGAATCCTAAGAGGATGGTTTCCCGGTGAAACCACTCTTAAAGCCAAAGCCAGCCATACCCTATAGCTTCCTTTTGAGCTTCATACAAGGACCCTCGATGACCCTCTGAATGCCTTCTCTTGGGCTCACAATGCAAGGACCCTCGATGATCCTCAGAATGCCTCCTATTAGGCTTACAATACAAGGACCCACGAGCTTCTTAAAAGCATCCCCCTAATTAATAATCAATTTCTCCTAGAGATTTAGAAATTTATCATCTCTATGGAATAAGTATCTCATATATCACATCACATACAAATCAAACACTTTTCAAACACTCTTTTCAAACAAAACATCTTTTAACTGTAAGTGGTAGCGCTTGTACACTCAAGCAAAACACCAAAACTTACAATTAAAGATTCAATTATCTTTCAAACATCTTTCTTAACTCGTAAGTGGTAACGCTTGTACACTCAAGCAAAACACCTAATACTTACGATGAAAGATTCAATCAATCAACCCTTCAAAATGTATGTGATGAAATAGATTAGATACATTTTTCATTAAGATGACATTTGTCTTTGTCTCTTAATGACACCCTTTGCTTCCACTAGCATAAGTGGGAACTGCGATTGCTCTGACTTTCTCAACCTCCCTTTGAGAATACGTAGGCACAAGGTCTCATCCTTGGCGAGCATACTTCTATCTCCCTCAAACCAAACAAAACCATAGCTCCCTTAGATCCGAGCTACAGATGCTCTGATTCCCATTAAGGGATATGTATGCAGAAGATCCCAATGATATTTGCGAGCACAATAATAACAAAACCTAGGATCCCACATAACCTACCTTTCTTAAAATCTAAAGGAGAAACTTCCCAACAGTAGAATAGCAAATTAAAACACACAAACATATCAAAAATATTAATATATATAAATAAGGCTATAGATAACTATATGTATATAGGGTGCCACATCTTTCCCTTTATATAACAAACCCCCTTACTTAGATCTCTCCCCGATGTGTTGCATCTAGTTCATGCTAGTCGCACATATCATTATTTATTGAGGGTATTGCAGCTTTCCCCTTTTTCATCTCATTTTTCTTGTTTTGGAAATAATAAAGCTTGATGCTCGCGGCATCTTTAAAAACAAATCAAAAGAGTAAATCATTTCGAGCCAGAGATTTGAATTCCGATTTGATTCCCTCATTCGTCACTTTTAACTTGAACAATACCTTTTCTCTATAAGTGGTTTAAAGCGCAAATGCGGAAAAAGGTTGTGTTGTTTTCTATATATTAGTTGATGGGAACCAAGGGTTATATTAATTACAATACTATATTGTACGTCACCAATTAGGATATATCATGAAGGAAGAACCCACCATTCGCTAAATAATGGAAAGTGTTTATTTTGCCAAGGCGAGAATCAATTACATTGAACAAGATTGTTCTTTGCATGGCACAAATTCATAAGAGGAACTATTTTCTTTGGTCAAAGGAATTACGCACTTGATCTTTATACGATGTGGTTGAAGAAGTGAATCTCGATGGTTTTGTTACCTTATCAGAGGGAAGCACCTTTATATCCTCAACCTCCTGCCATGGTTGAAGATCCGCCATCTGATGTCGCCTCTTCATAATCATCAATTGTAGCTATGCTAGGGTTCGTACATGCAGAGCTTTATAAGCAACTCCAAGTGGAGAATTCTGCTTTAAAGGAAAAATTACAAGATCAAGCCATAGATTTATCGTTTGCTTTGCAGGATAAGAAGAAGTTGTTCATTGAGATCACGGAAAAGGATCAAGTATTGAGCGACTATGGATTTCTTGAAAAGACGAAGAAGGTTAGAAGAGGTAGTGTTTTCTCCTCCAATAAACTGACTAGAGAGCTTGAGAAGACTCAGGAGAGGTTGGAGAATCTGCAAGTTGCCAATGGAAAGATGAAGGCAAAGCATAATGAAGAGATTTGAGCCTTAAGAGGACAACTCCGTGAGGAAGAATTTGATGCTAAGGACTCTATCAAACAAAAGAAAGAACTCGAGGTCGAAGTCCAAAGTATCCAAGAGCGATTGATAGTCTATCCAAAGAAGTGGGAGAGTTGAAGATCCATCTACAAGAGTGAATAGATGAAGGATATCGGCGCATACCATGTTGAGGTTTTGATACATCCACATGTCCGTATTGTCCGTAGAACTCCAAGAGCTCAAGGCGCAAGTAAACAAGTTGATGTGAACAATATTTGATGAAATCATGTTTGTTTGAAGAATAAGCGAGACTCGTTGGGCGGATTACTTTGTTGTTATGTTTGTGCTTGTACTCTCTAATTGAGGACCTTTGTTTGAATGTTATTACTCTTCTATAAAATGAGCAGTTGGTTTACAAATTGAATGTATATTTGGCCTATTGATGATTATATTGTCATTTATCCTATCGTTATTCGATGCTTGGTGAGAAATCGTAGAAACGTCCTGGAAATGATCATTTCATGCATCATGCATAGCATTCATACATGTACATATATCAAGCATAACAGGTTTTGATTAGAGTTCTTATTTGTGGTTTTGCTTTTATTTAGCAGAAACTTGCAAACCTTGACTTCTCACCTCTTCGTGATCAGATGGAGCAACTTTGTAAGGAATTGGACGAGTTGAAAAAACAGATGGGGCTGTTTATGGTGGATATGAAAGATTTGAGCCGTAACCAGAGGTTAATTGTCAGTTGAAGGCTCAGTTGAGTTTTTTCATGGAAGTTTTGAAGACAGTGATGAGAAAGGAGGATGATCCAGTATCTGCAGCAAATGAAGTTTATTTTTCTCCTTGTCCTTTGGGACCTATTGTAACATAAGTTATTTCGTCTCCTCACCCTATGGGATCTCCATTAAATCAGGGGGTACTCTGGAGATCTTCTCCACCCCAGGAGATTCTTAAGCTCTCCTGCCAGCAACTAGTTTCTTCTCCCCAAATCCAATCAAGACGTAAGGGTATACAAAGAAAGGAAGATCATGAGAAACATTTTTACCTAATTCCAATGATTTATGCTCAATTGTTTCCATGCCTGCTTAAGTTTTAGTTGACGAAGCTTCGTGCTGCAAAACCATCCGCAAATTTCCCTGACAACAAGGATGTTGACGCTCATTGTGACTTGCATTCTGGAACTATCAATCATGATACCGAAAACTGTAAAGCCCTGTGAAGCATACGGTCCAGGTGTTGCTTGAATTAGAAGTATTCGTGTTCACTGTAGATGGGTTAAACATTCAGGTCAACTATATCCCAACTGCAGCAGAGAAAGTGGTAGTTTCTTCTCATCCTCGAGGTTTTATTTCATGCCTTGGTTTACCTAAACCAAAATTAGGGATATGTCGTAAGAAAAAGATGTTAGGTCAGGACATGTATCGTCCTTATGTTCATTCAGACCAGCAGAAGATAAGGAAGACACCAAGAGGTTTTGATTTGATTCATATGCCTTATGACCAGTTGTTGACCCGTTTGCTTAAACTTTGGATGGTAAAGTTGCAAGAACTTCCTCTTACTTTGACATAGATTCCTAAAGGGAGTAAAAAGAAAGCATGTGAGTATCACTCTGGGGAATCTAGCCATCCGATTGAGGAATTTAGGGAATTCAGAGATAAAGTGCAAGACACCTTAATGCAAAGGTCATCGACTCAGTTCTCAGTTAACTTCGTTGGTGTCATTTCAAAGTGCATCGTCAAAAGCAACAAGTCTATCTGGAGACTAGTCTCCTCAATGTGGAAATTTCAAAGTTCATTTGCATTCTCATTTGTAATATTTCTTGTTTGTTCACTTTCTTGTATAAAAAACCTTTTCATCTTTTGAATGTTAATCGTAATGCATTGAATATGTTTGTCTTGAATTAATACATTCATTATCACTCTTAATTGTTTCACTATGTTTTTGATACATAAATCTTGTTAATAAAGCAAAACCTACGGAGGAGGATGACGAATTATTCACCAAAAATCTTAAATGGTATGCTTTAAAAAAACCTTGCTGATGATGTACAAACATTGTTTCAAATCCCCAAACATAGGAGATATAAGGGAGATAGACCCTCGTTAACCCCTTTGAGCTTTGAAGTATAATTTTATTTTCTGTTTAGAAAAAAAACCTCTTTTAACACAGGCGGGCGGTGTTCGATTAGTCGATCGAGCATTCTAAACTCATCAACAGTGTGCATCAAAGGATACAACAATGGTTATCCTCCGAAAGGTTGAGAAACCATAGCAATCAATCTTAAATACATCAATGATGTGCATTAAAGGTAGACGATACCCTAATGAGTATTCCGCATCTACAAAGGACTCAGACAGTCACAATCACTTCTAGAAAATCAAGGATGATGTGGGGATCCACGATTTGTTCAGCGAGATTGGAGAATTGAATAAAATAAAAAGTGACAAAAAGCCTGCTAAGTCAAACTTTGTAATAAGTCGCTTAGGCAAAAAAAAAGGGTCAAATGTTGGGAAAGAAAACATGGAAAGACAAAAAGAAGAGGATAACAAATAAGATCCTCAGTGAAGAACAAATTCATGTGATCAGACACAAAAGCAAAAAGAGTGAGTGAGTGTCGTGTCGAAGAAACCCCGTCCTCTGCAAAAGTCAAAGTTGTGTGACCAAGAAACCTTAGTAGTTCCTCAACCATCAAAACTCTTTTGAGAGATTGTCGCACCCCAAAAATTTACCCTCCGGATATTTTGATAACTTTGAGTTGGCTCATGTTGCATCGTTGCGTTTCATTTACTAAATTAAATTATTTCGGTTGTCAAGCTTTTCAAAATTTTGGAATTTGGTTGTATTGACAATTGGTCTAAGAGGCTCTCATATTCACTCGAGGTTGGGATTCTTGATCACTGTGATATTCTCCGTGTCGAGCTATAAGATTGTAAACTCAGGCGTTCATCCTGTGCTTGTCATCATCACTTTTTGGATTTCTTTGAAAATGCACGGATTCAGGGATGTGAATTACCTAGTAATTCTCGGATGCATCCTCGTGTGTTCATTTGAATCAGATTAAAGTTTTGAGCAAGATCATCAATTGGTTTATGATTAAAGTTTCTCATGTGTGCGTATTTTTTGTTGATGTTTTATCTACCAATGGGAGTTTGGTTGAGAATCAGGATGAATATTACTTCCTCAAAGGCATCATTGGCAAGATTTGGATTTCAAAAGTGGCTACGGAAGGGAAGTTGTTGGCTTTGTCGTTTTGTTTAGAATGGTTGGCATTTCTAGCTCAGGTTCGAAAAGGAAGTTCAGAGCGTTATTTTTAACTCAAGTTTCATGTCATTATTTTAATTGCAAATATCAGAATTTTGTTTCAATGTCAAGGATTCATGGTTCAATCAAAATTTATACCAATTTATCCCAACCATTCCACATGGTGAATTTCATCCAAATATTTCCAAGCCCATTACCAATTTATTCAAAGAATCATAACACTTTTTTTTACAAGAGATATTCATGTCTTGAATTTTAAAGTAAGTTATGCCGTCACCTTTTTGTGCTACAAAAGTTCAAATTTCTAATGCTTAACTTTTAATTGTATCAACATTGGCACAAATTGAATTTCAAATACCATTCATTCAAGTTCTATTGTAAGTTACAAGTTTGTTACAAGTTTCCTACAATTTGCAAAAGCTAAGTTCGGGATTTTACAATGTAAATTCAAATGATTCATAATTTATGCTTAAGAGTGCTAGCGGTTTCTTGATACTTCTCAAGGCTTCCGATTCCTATGCTTCATTTGCGAATCTTCCATCTTGGAGCCATTGCCATCTTCCAACGTCACATGAAACACAAGAAAAGAATGATTAGTAGCTGTATTTGAATATCAAAGTAAATCAAGGAAAAGTATCGTATTTTTTTGAACTCATCATTAGGTGTCTGGCGGGAATCAGGTTTTAATGCCAACCCTCATAATCTTATTCAAGATCAATCATCGGTAAAAAAATAGCTTATTCGCAAATCGCGAGTTAACTCAGTTCACAAACAAGCGTAACTCAGAATATTCATCATGGTTAATCCATAATCCAACAGTTTCATTAATCCCAACAGGCAGCAATGTTCATTAATCCCAACCAGCATAATCAAGGCAGCAGAATAATCCAAAGCAACAGAAGCCAGCAGCAGCAGGTAAAAAAACAATAGATATATTGGTTATCAGCACCACAGAGAGCAGTTCAACAAACTCAGAAAAGCATAGCAGTACAGCAGGTTATAGTAACCAACACAAGCAACAGAGACAGGAGAAGCAGAAGGAAAGGATGACTCAAGCATAATATCTGTTCAAGAATCCATCATGCCATACCAGCTCAGAAAAAGATAACAAACACTCAAAAATCAAAAGATATAACATATGTTCTTCACACAGAAACGGATAGAGAGATATCAGTTCAAAAGAAACATAACAATCATTCAAAAAGCCTGCAAGGTGGTGTAGTATCTGTTCTCTAAACCAACACAACATCCATCCATTGACAAAAACAAAAACCAAAAGTGTAGTTTTGTTCTAAACTTTGAAACAACACAAGCCAAAAACCAGGAAAAACAATTTGTTCTTAAAAACACAAGCCAAAAACCAAGACATAGCATCTGTTCTTACTACCCAAGCACAGAAATCCCAAACACAGTTTCCACAATCAAGAACGAAATACCAAACCAGAAACATAGCAACCACAACAGCCATTCAAAAAACTCAGAAACAAAAGGTCATTTTTCCAAAACGAAAGAGCAACAACAAGCTAGCAATAGCAGACAACAAAGAAGAAACTTAATCATCATTTTCCCAGACCAAAACACCTTCAGAACTTGTTTCTCAGAAACCCTATTTTGAATGTCGAGAAAGAAGAAATCAGAAAGGTATTACCGGATTCGAAGAGGTGGTTCTGAGCTTGACCTCCATCCTTCCCTTTTCGCTCCCATGCATTCCTTTCGCAGTCAAACTCAAACCCTAGGTTTTCTTTTCCGGCGAATCTGAGGGTTTCAATGAGAATCATAAAAAGCAAGGATTAGAAAGAAAGACGAGGCAGTCGAAGATGAAAAAAAATGAGGATCGGAGTGGCCGCCACGGAACCGTCGTGAGGCGATTTCGTGTGACGAAGCAATTCCGTGAGAGATGAGGGTGAGAAGCGAGCCGCGAGAGAGTGAGAGAAATTTTTACATTTTCGACTTTTGCCCATTTGGGCAAATTTTTGTTTTGTTTTCTTTTTAATTTACTTTTTATTTATTTATTTAAAAACAAGTTAAATTTTCTTTTTTATTTTACTTTAAATCTGGTGGTGACAAGTGTCACCACCTTGTTTTTAATAAATAAAAAATCTTTTTTTCTTTATTTTTATTATTCTTAATTAATTTATTTTAGAAAAATGTTAATATTGAATAAATATATGGTGTAATATTACTATTTTTGGGACCATCGAAATGTTTTGGAATGGAAGCGTTGTACTCAGTTCGCTAGCGCGTGGAGGTATTACGGACCAGTTAAAGATCAGATGGTTTTCTTTTTCGTACTTCGCGGAATCACTTCAATACTGGCTATTTCTGAACTTATCTTATTTCAATTAATTTATTTTCATGAATAATATTTTATTGCGATGTACTAAATGATTATTGGATCTGATAGTTTGTGTTTGATGATTTTATCGATTAAACTATTAGCCGATTTTTCATCAAACTGAAAAAATCATCTCTAGTAATTATTTAAATTTCTGATTGTATTGTATGATATTTTATACATTTATTTACTCATTCGTATTTATTCACCATTGTACACTCTGCACAATTTAAAAATTAAAATCAATCGATTCCTTGATTGACTCATATGTCAATTTCTAAAGGGTCTCATAGTTAGGGATGGGCATGGCCATCCTCACGAGGTTGATTAAAGCCCTTGTTGCTTTAATCAATCATAACCCGAAAATAACATTGGTCTATATACCAATCACCATGCACCAGGGTCTCATGGTTGGGGATAGGAGCACCTATCCTCACGAGGTTAATCAAGTCCATATACTTGATTAATCATAACCCGCTTCCATTTCATCTCCACACGCGTATCAGAACACTTTCGCAATTAAAGTTCTAAACCTCGATCCAACATCGAGTTTCTTTTCAAAATAATTTCACAAATAAATATTCTATTTCTCCCTCCTCCCAAACATATGGTAGTCAGTCCAGTATCGACCCTCGAGTATGTTTGGTGTCTAATCAAATTTAATTAACGTGAACCTTGTTTCAACTCACCTTTTCTTAACAAACTTTTGGGTAGAAAAAGATGATTAGGATGTTTCTGTCCACTCATCCGAGTAATTGGGGCGTTAGCCGTTGAACGCTTATGGTCCAATACTTGTCTCCCGCATAAAAATAACTCAACTCACTCAAACTCTTTTATCGCTCATATGCGATCATCAAACTTTTTCTTACAAAGAGTGTGCAAGTCCAAGTTCAAGCATTTGAAATGTCTAAGCATACGATTTTTCTTATAAAATCAATACAACCAATTAAAACCTTTTTGAGAGGAACTACAGAGTTTTGACTTTCCCATTGCACAGGAATATGTAGGCTACGGTTCCAAAACGTGCCAAACTCAAATAATAATAAACAATTCCGTTTCTTTTACTTTCGATTATAACTTAGAAATTAGCGAATATACACACACACTTAGAATTAGCGGGTCCCATCGAGTACGATGGATGTAAGTGCTAATACCTTCCCCACATAGCAGACTCCGATTCCACTTTTTTGGTCGTAGACCGTCTTATCCGCATGTATGGGGGTTTTATCTATATTTTCCCGTTCCTTTTGGAATAAATAAAATTAGGTGGCGATTTCACTTATTTTTGAAAATTAAAAAGATTTCTGAAACTCAAGTTGCTTCAGAGATGAATGCTCGTACTGAGTTAACAAAATTTAGGGTTGGATGACATCATAAGGGGGTGGGCACCAAATATTTTGAGCCTTAAAACTTTCTTTCTAAATCCATGAACTAGGCTACATTACGAACCTTAAAAGTCCTAACTAAAGCAGGGTTAATTCGAAAATAAAACCATAATGAAACACGGTAACGACTCCCGGAGGCTTGCTCTAATGTTTGAGTTGGTATCACTCCTTTTCTTATTATCTCTTGTACAAAACTCGATGCTACGACATCTTTTCAATAAATGTTCTTGTTTCAAGACAAGCATAAGATTTGCATTAGAACTATCATTCTTAGGATAAAACATTCTTTTACATATGAACAAGTGCTTAAACATCAAGGAAGCTTGCACAATGAGCATCAGATGAACATATTGATTGTCCTGAGGGGAAAATCCCTTCGAAACTCTGTTGGATAGTATTTTGAAGAATCATCTTAATATGGGGCATGCCGTCTAGTGACTATGTTGAGTAAAAGATGATCTGAAACCAATTGTGTGGGAGTTTTGATTGCCCGAAATATCATCGGCGGTGGTGTATTGCTTCCAGTTGGTTCGAAAGGACCAATCACTTCAAGTATCTTTTTGAGAACGAAGCACTCCAAGTTGAGAAGCATGGTTGTATGCTAACCTACTGTCATGATATAGGTCAATTACATTGAGAAGATGTTGTCATCCAAAGACTATATTAATTTCTTGTTTCCCTGACTGTGAACACGTGGTAAGGAATTATTTGTCGAGACTACATGGAGTAGAGCGATTAATTCAATGGTAGTGTTCCGTTGAGCAGAAAATGAGGTATCAAAATCTAATTTGAAGGGAAGAAGCATCTGAATACTTTATTGACTAAGAGCTAAGCCAATCTGGGGAAATCAAGTTGAAAATAATCTTAAGTTTCATCGATCTGAGGCAAATCAATCTCAAAATTTCGCCAATCTGGGGGAGTTATATCGAGATTTGAAGAATCTTTTAAAGTACTGAATAATTAGGATGCGTTACTCCAACATGGTTGAAGCCATATCCAACATTAGCTAGCCAAGGGAAGTGTTTCAAAATTCATGATACTGAGGCAGGTTATCTTGATGATATAGATCTCAGAAAGTTCTCTTGAAGCGAATTTCTTCAAAAGTCCCTACAGATCGGGGAAAGGCATTATGCAGGGGAATTCCTCCACTTCATAGTTGATCAGGATAAGTCTATTCGCAAGCTAAATGATTAGTGAATCTGGAGAGTATGTCGGGAAGTCAGGATGGTTATCCTTAGCTCGTAAGAAATTTAAGTCCAGAGTGCTGGTATTTCTTCATCAGAAGTTAAAGATCATTATCTTCAAGAGAAGTCAGGATCGTTATCCTTAGCACAGATCTCGAGAAGTCCTCTTGGGGTGAACATTTTCAAAGGTCAATCAATCTGAAGCAATTATGTCGAGATTCGATAAATCTCTATGTGGGCTCGTTGTCTTGCTACACCCGGGGCATTCCAATAGTAATGTGTTATAGGATTCTTTGCATACTTGCAAGTAGTCGAGTACCAGTGCAAAAGCCAGCGTCATTTCTTCCCGTGAATCTTGATGGAGATTCCCAAGTGGAGGTTATATCAATCGAAAAGGCGGGTTCAAGGTCATCATCCTAATATCATCGTGAGGAAGTGCATGAGTCACCGGTGAAAGTTGTTGGTACCTACTCTAGGCAATACTCACGAGAGGTCTAAATCCATTAGATTTTCAAATCGTCACGACATAATATTCTAGCCTTTATCTCCGATGAATCGATGTCGAACCATTGGTAGAGGATGGTTATCTTGGGTGGGAATACTGATGATCAGATGCTTTCCTAATGAACTTCCCCATGAAGTGCACACCCAGACCGCTCTTGCATGTTCCTAGTGATGGAATTATTTCCCCAGCAAATCGGTATATCGATTGATCCTTCTTTCAAAACTCGCTTATTCCCCAATAAGAGTTGAGGTGGATTACTCATGATGTCCCCAGTGAGGTTGCACCTCGCTTTATTCTCCAGTAAGGCCGATTAAAGTAGGGAGTGCAAGGTTTTGTTCCCTATCCAGAGTGTTTGGATGGGAATCCCCAGTAGAGTTGTTACTCGCCAAAGTTCGAATTATATTCTTTCTAGCAGATCGATGTACGAACAATTATTTTTATCCCCAACAGAAGCCATGTTGTGGATATGATATTCCCGATGGGAGTGACAGCGGGAACTCTTCGTCGAGTATTTCCAATAATTCTCCAGTTAGTCACTATTCAATGAGTAATCTCCCTAGGAACCCATGTTCCCCACGAATCCTGTTATTGAATTTCCCCAGTGATCTCCAAATCAATGGTGGTATTCTTGCCCCGACAGCATACTCAGTGTTCTCCTAGTGAAGTTTGCAAATTTGAAGCTTGCTCATGATGTGACCCGTGGTTACCAGTTACTCATTTTATTATCATTTGCAAACATGCATCATCGCATTACATTAATCCATAGCAAATTCATACATTGCATGGAATTGTAACTAAGGACAATGATCTTTGCCCCCAGTGATACTCCTGTAATCCCTTGATAGGTCTGGTGATTTTAAAGTCCAAACTTGGATAAATTCTTTTGAGACATATAAATCCTTGTGAAGTCTTGTCATTACTAGTCTTTACTTCCTTTGTTGTGATACTAGTGCTTTCATGGCGCAACACGTATAGGTCAGGTTGATACCTATGCCTATTGAAGGCCCGACACTTGTTTTCTTCCTCATGTCTGATGTTATGGTATTACAGTAAAATCCGATTAGTCCTTGGTCTTTGATTCATTCCCTGGAAAAGTTGGAGTTGGGTCGATGCTAATTCCTTGTAGGTAAAGTCCGTTACTTGTTACCTCTCTCAGTGTGCAGCATTATGGCATTCTAAAAGGTTTAGTCATTACTATTCCTTGTTTTCTTCCCAGTGGAATAAGAATTAGGTCACATCCAATTCTTGGTAGGCCGAGTTCGCTACACGTTCCTATATTCATAGTGCAACATTCTGGCACTATGAAGAAAGTGTAGTGGTTACTAGTCCTTCTATTTTGTTGTATTTCTAGTTCTTCCCTGGCACAACAGGTTGATTTGGGTCGCATCCTTGTCCATTTAAGGAGCAAGTCCGCTACTTGTTTCCTTCTTCAAAATACAACGTTCTGGTATTCTGTAAAGTCTAGTGGTTACTAGTCTTTATCCGTTGTTATGATTCCAGTTCTTCCATGGCATAACACGTTTGAATTGGGTAAAGGCCAATTATTTGTAGGTTGAGTCTAATACTTGTTCCTATTTCATGGTGCAACATTCTGGCACTATGTTTGAGCCTAGTGGTCACAAGCCTCATGGAGTTGAAACTCTTTTCGCGCCTTTTGGTTTGATACTGGACGTTCTCATTCATCCGTGTTGACAAATGTGGTATGGATTCAGAGTGTAAATTTTCGAGTTCATATTTGTATTCAATCACCTTTTACCTTATCGCTTGGAAGGAGGGAGCCAACCTCGCTCCAAGTTAAAGGATGATTGAATAGGGGCAGCTATTGTACCCCAAAATTTACCCTCTTAATTTTAACCTTTTTGGCTTATAGTTCCATTATCATAAACGTACCTGCATATCATTGATCTCGTGGTTACGAGGTTAAGAGCACCTCACGTTGTAGAAGAAGTTGTGTGTTTTGGCCAATTCAGACTATTTTGAACTAGAAATTGATATTTTTCGGTTCGTATGCTTGATGCATGATCTTCTGGTCAGAAGGTCATATTGGTTTGGTTCTACAGACTTTGGAACCATTTCAGTACATCCTCCAGTTTATCTGTTCAAATTGAAAGCCATTTCGTCAAGAAAGGACTTCGATAGTTCATTTCTTAGTAAAGTGGAATTCAATTTCTTTTGTGTTTCAGACGCTCCAAAATTCATAACTCTCAACTCGTTGGGTATTTTTGGCTGATTTTTAACTGGCAAGTCCATCTAGATATTATCTCCAACTTTCATTCTAAGTTCTTAAGCTGATTGTGTGAGGAAAGCCTCCGGAAAATTAATCTTTCAAGTGGAATAAGTGAGTTTTATGGTTGAACGGTGTTTACGGTACACTAAAAAATTCATAACTCCTGACTAGAACGTAGAAATTGAGTGATTCTTGTGTATAAAATTTCGTCTCAACGTCTTCTTCAACTTCCGTGTTTGGGCCGAGAGCTAATTCCTTACGGATCAATACCAGAATTTTATTCTTTGAAGGTGAATTTGAGCTGAACTGAGCATTATTTCATCTGATACGCAACATTCAAAAAATCATATCGCTCAAATTTTTATCAAAACATGATAGGACTGGTGTCAAAAGTTCACAAATTCGGTTGGCTTCAATCTTCGTTCTCATCCCAAGTTCGAATTTTGATCCAAAGATTCCCGTTCAAAGCATTTTCCCCAGGTGGCGCCGTTAAAATTCTACTTTTGTCAGATGCCCGAAATGTGAGCTGAAAATTCAAAAAATTCACATCTCCTTAACGGTTTGTCCGATCGAGTCGAAATTTTGTCTTTCACGACCAATTTTTCGTCACAGACATCTTTCGTGTTGGGCCCGATTTCAAATTCAGCGCGGTTCTTGAGGTTTGGCACTGTTCACGAAATTTTGTCGGATAAAGCCGATTTGAGCCTAATCTTGAATCCAATGCACTCCAAGCCCAAAAAACTCCACCTATAAATCAAATTTCACTCTCATAATTTAAGGGGGATGACTCATTTGTCGAAACTCACCACAAACACACTCTTCTATTCTCTAACAATTCACAAGAATCAAATCAACCTGTCGAGGTGAAGAATTGAAGATTTTTCTCCTCTATCTCCCCAAACTCGTGCCTCCCTTTATCCTGATTATCTCCTCTGATCTTCGATTCGACATCGGCGACCACTTCTCCTCGTTCTCCTCTTCGTTTCAACGGTAAGAATTCTTGATTTAAGAACTTTTGTGTAATTGATTCTTGAAATAAGCACTTTTCTAGAATTGAAAATTAATCAAGGTTTTAGTTGAGTAATTGAATAGAGATCATGGATTAGCTTGAGAATTTTTGATTTGATGTGATCATCATGATGAAATCCGAATTGGATGATTAAAAACACTTATGGATTAATTGATTTTCATGAGAAAAGTGCTTATTCAAGTGATTAATTGTTGATACGATTGATTTGTTGATAACCTTGAATTGCATGTGATTAGCCTTAGGTTTGAACCTTGATCCATGTACCAAATATATGTGTGAATTGGTGCATGCTAGGTGTTTGTGATAATGTTTAAATTAGAAATTGCATGTTCATGCATTGAATAATTTTTACATTGATTGATTGAATTAATTTCATATGTAAGTGGTTTGATTATTGAACTCGAAACGTGTCGAGGTGTGAAATTGAATGCATATTCATGAGTATATTTGCATGCACTCTAGGTGTTTGTGCTAACGTTTGAATTAGGAATGATATGTTCATGCATTGATGAATTCTTACAATTGGTTAATTGAGTTTATATCACATGTTGATGTCGTGATTTTGTGAAATCGAAACGTGTCGATGTGTGGTTTAATGCATGTATCCATGAGTTGATTGACATGTATTGATAATTGAATTGATGCATTGTTATGCATTTCTCATGTTCATGAGTTAATTTACATGTATTGATAATTGAATTGGTGCATTGTTATGCATAGTCATCCTTGTGCATTTGCTTGTAAATAATTGCCTTTGAGCTTTTGTGCTTCTGATAAGCACTTTTCTTTGTTATTTGACGGATTGGAATAGTTTGTGTATGAGAATACCATTGAAAAGAAGGATTTGATTCACAATAGAAAATTATGAATGTTGCGGATCGCTTAGCACCACGAGGCTCGCTTAGCACAATCTATGGAATTTGGGGTTTGCGATTGAAAAATTGGGCTTAGCGGTATATCAAGTTTATCGTGATGCAGGATTGAAAATATCATTTTTTTTATAACTTGACATGAAATCTCGCATGCATATGGCTCATGGAGTATTGTGTGAATGTATTTTGTGCAGGTGCTTGTGTTATGGATGTGTACGATACACATTTCGTTTGCTATTATACATTAGTTAATGTTTTTTGTGCAGGTTTTATTGTACAGATGTATACGATACATTACATTTGCCATTATACATTGGTTAATGTATTTTTGCAAGTTTTGTTGTACAGATGTGTACGATACACATTTCATTTTCTGTAGTACATTGGTTAATGTACATGGTGAAGGTGTTTGATTGATTTGGATATGTCCTCTACATATATCAATCTTGCACATATGTGTGCATCTTTTGTATGCATTGCTTGGTGTTTACCTTTTCGGTGATCGTCGATTCGGATATGTCCGCTACATATCTCGATCTTGCATACGTGTGTGTGCACCTTTTATCTGCATTATTTGGATGGTTATCCCTTGCAGGTTTTATAGTGATCTTCGGATATGAGCGACACTGATCGATCATGCTTATTGATGCTTCTACGATGCTCACGGTTTATTTATTGCTTGTCATTAGTTCATGACGTTTACCGGGGTATTTTGCTATTTGCTATAGCTCCTCACGGATTGTTATCCGTTCGGTATTTTCTTACATCAAGGAAAAGGGTTAGCAACCCCCCACGATTTAGTCGTGTCATTTCATTTCATGCGAACCGTGAAGCTTCCTTTATCGAGTCATATATATAGTGGCAAGGGTTCCTATTACGAAAGTCCATGCTTTTTCATGGGTTCGCATTGACAAGCTAATACTCACACTCATATACTCTTCACACTTGGTAATTCATATCGGTGAATCCTTTCTCCATAAGAGAACTCACGGGTTACAGCTGTCTTGCCGTGGCTATGGTTTTTTCCCGAAAGAAAGCTCCTGGTTGACTCGGTGGTTCTCTACCTTGAGGCTATGGGATTTCTTTCATCTTCCCTGCACATGTGTGTATCATCTATTTGTGCATTGCATTGATTGCTTACCAAAGCAATTTCTTGCCTCATCCCTTTGTATCCCTTGGTTGGTCAACCAAGGTGGATATTAGAATAGTTTCCCCTAGGACCGCTCGGCTAGGGTAGATTTCAAGCAAAGACATTAGGATGGTCATCCTTGTATGTTGATATAGGTAGATATTCCTTTTTCATCTTTGACTTAGAGCCACCTTTGTATGATAACATTAGGGATAGAGCTAGATAGTTCCCCTTAGATGTTTTTCTTCCCCCTTTTGCATAATAAAACTAAAACCATTTTCTTTGTCAAATCCCAAAACATGTTAATAAACTCAAATCCCTTCTCCAAGGTAAAAAAAATCCATCAACTTCAAACAATTTTGTCTTCGTACCGTCTTCTATCAAAACCTTTTTGATAAGGGTATTCCTTTTTAAATCCAAGCGAATTGTTAAGTGTGTGAGTGTCCGAGCATAAGACTTTCGATAAGCTGCATCTCCAAGCACGAATTGCAATCATAAGGATGCGAAATGGAATTTCTCATAAAAACATGGCAACCCACCAAAATTTTTTAGGAGAACTACGTAGTGCTTTGATCCCTAATTGCGGATGAGGTGCGTAGGCACTAAAGGTTATGACCGCGAGAAATACGACTAAAAACCTTTCTTTTGTACATAATTGTTGATGCTAATCCAAAATATTTCGATTACGAACAATGAAACAATGAAGTCTCCACCTAACTTTATTTATTCCTAACGAGGAAAGGGAAAATATAGATAAAACCCAAGAAATGAAATGAAGGAAATGGTCCTTGAGACCAAGAGATGCGGGTTCGGGAGTCGGTTATGCAAGGGGAAGGTATTAGCACCCCTCACATCCATCGTACTCGATGGGACCCATTTAGTTCTAAGCATGTTTGTGTGTTTAAAAATTAAATTTGCAATTTTTTTATCATGTGCGAAAAGAGAAAAGAAAAGAGAAACATGTTTTAATTTTTTTGAAAGTGTGCTCGCCAAGATGTTAGAATCTCGTGCCTACGTATTTCCCAAGTGCGATGGAAAAGTCAGAGCTTACGTAGTTCTCGGTTGCGAGAACATGTGTTGGTTGATTGATTTTATTTATGAAAATATGAGCTTAATCGTGCGTGGACGATAAGACATCACTAGTGCAATTCGCGTGTAAGCGAAAAAAGATCGCGTGTGAGCGATGTGAGTTTGAAATAGGGACTTGCACGTGGGCAAGGTTTGATGAGTTTGACTTGATTTTAATTGTGGGTGAAAAAGTACCGAACAATAGGACTAAAGTCTTACGATTCAAATACTAGAAACTAGAGGAGCTAATGCTCAGACGAGTCGTCTATCACCCAAAAGGTTTTCTCATGAAAAAGTTAAGTGAAACAAAGTTCACGTTTATTAGGAGTCTTTAAACAATTGATCTAGCGTCTAACGATTTAAAGACTTAGTGGTAAGGTTGGCACAAGTTTTCAAACAATTGGCCTAACGTCCAACGATTTAAAAACTTGGAATTTATTGTGAAAAGGTTTTTTTGAAAGGTCCCTCGACGTTGGATCGAGGTTTGAAACTTTATTATGAAAGGTCTTAAAGATGAGAAGAGAATTGATTTGGGCTACGATTAAAATTGGTATACGGACCAAAGTGCGAGAATGGAAATGAGATGGTTAATAATTATATACAAGCATAAAATAAAGCGATTAAATGAATTAAAAGCCCATACAAGGTGGCTTGCACAAATGATAAGACAAATTTATATTGTGTAGGTGCATGCACGAAATAAATTTAATCGACTAATTAAACGAAATTTAATCAAGTAATTAGTTTAATAAAATTAATTAGATGGACTAATCAATTTTAAATAACCCAAGTAGATAATTAAATAATGTTTAACTTATCAGTCAAAGTCTCATTGTAAGCCCAAGAGCAAGCGTGGTGTGTGCACAAATGTGTAGTCGTTGTGACGCTTCGAAGCTTTATCAACTCAAGGTAGTGAAAATGGCTCGCACGAGTATTAGTTTGAAATGTTTGGTTTGTGAACAAGTGGATTAATAATTAAAATAAACAATAAAATATTTACTAGTTATTACAACTCATGGGGATGGGGATACATAATTACAAATGGGGATAAATAATTACAAAATTTTAATATAAATGTACAAGTGCAATAATAATAATCTAACAATTAAATAATGAAAAAAATTAAATCTATAAAAGAACTAATAAAAAAAATTAAAATCTAAACCATATTTTTTTTTTATCGTATTAACTAAAAAAGAAAAGAGAAGTAGAAATTAATTTTAAACAAAATTACTATGTATTATTTTCTAAAATAAAAAAATTAGTTAAACCAATAAATAAGTAATAAAAAGAATTGGATCAGGAGAGGTGTATTAAAGAAAAACGCATGTGATGTAATTAGAAATTGGACCGGGTTGGGTTATAGGGCATGAGGCCCAAACCGAAATAGATGGAAGAATGGCTGGAGAAACCCTATTAGCCAAAATGGCAGCCGCTGGTATATTGTCTCCTTGTTTCTCTCATCTCACTAACTCCTATTAATCATGATTAAAAAAGAATTAAAACCAAAATAAAAAAAATAAAAAAAATCACTAACTTTCTCGTTTTCTTCTCACGCTCTAACGATCTGTTGCTCAACTCTCAAACTCGCTTCTCTATCGTTATTCATCAATTTCGTATCAACAACAAAAACATCGACCCCTTTCAACCCTTAGTCCCAGATCTCCGATTCAAAATTACAGTTACATGAAGGTTCAAAGGCAATAAACAAGATAAGCAGAATGTAAATATGGTGAAGCTATAATGAAGAAAAGCAAACAATGATCGACTTCTCCCTCTGGTGAGGACCAAATGGTGTGGTAGAATTATACTGATACTTTTTTGAATTTGTTTTGCAGGTTGGTACAAGATTGTGGGTGGTGGTACACGATTTCTGTTTATGTTTTGTACTAAATTTGTCTTTTGAATTTGCAGGTACAAGGCATGGTATTTGGCACGGAGATGGTGATAAGTGATAACATAATGAAAAACGTGGAAAGCTGAAAGAATACTTTATTTATGTAACATATACTATTATATTTTACATGTAAAAACAGTAACTTTATAAATGAATAAAAAGATTAAAAAAACATCATTATAAAAAACTTCAATATTTTTTTTGTTTGTATCATAAAAGTAAAGAAATAAAAAAAATGACACAAAATTAGAAATAAAACTTGCTCTAGTAAATGGGTAATTAATTAATGAAAGAAAAAAAAAGATTTATTAATTATTTGAATTGTGATACAAATTGACTATAATGAAAAAGACAAAATTAAAATGCATTCAATGTGAATTTAACTAAAAAATTAAAAATTAATATTCAATTATCAATAACAAAAAAAAAATTAGTTCATAAAAGAAAAATGCCAAAATTATAGAAGAAAGGTGTAAATTTGATAAAAATAAACTTAATACAAAAATTGTCAAAACAAATTTAATCACAAAACGTAAAATTCATAAATAAGCAAAAATGTGATATACAAAACGTAAATGTATGATTATTGGAAATATCGAATTTTATTCCTAATGCAAATGAGTTAACAAAAAATTAAGGGCGAAATTTAGGGTGTGACAATAATACTTTGCATTCATTCATTTTTCCTTAGACATAGGTTGTAAATAGATACCCACAATAGATAGAAAGAAGTGGATCTGGTAAGTCTGCGAGCTTGAGGATGCTAACACCTTCCCGTGTAACTCCCTTACCTGATATCTTGGTCGAAAGACTATGATTTCTCTCTCTCAGGTTTACTCGATGTTTTCCTTTCCTCTTGCGGGATAAAAAACATTCGATGGCGACTTCATTGATATTCTATCCGATGATTTCACCAGTAGTTTCACTATTTCATTTTACTTATGTCATATCTATATTATATAGATGTACAAGTAACAATATTTTAATTCTCTAATTATGATAAATTATAGACATTATTATGTTGGGGTATTAAAATTGTACCTTTGCCTTCAAAATGGAACATCAAGACATCAAACCTTCATCATAATTAACCATAAGTCCATTCTCTCCTTTATGAACTAGACAAACCTTTCCAAGATCAATCACAAAAACTAATCATATTTTTCACCACAAATGTATTTATTCACAATAAAACCAGACATCCTATTGTATCTAACACACATATGACCCCAAGCCACACCTCCAACCATAGATCGAGCTAAAAGTAAACAACATAATCATTATCGAATCTTTTTGTCGCACCCCAAAATTTACCCTCCTAAGTTCAGAACTTCGTTTTCAGGGTTGACTTTAATTGATGCAGGGGTTATTGCAATTCCATGAACATTTGGCTATGTTTCAGAAGAATTGAAGTTGTTGGTTTGTTATGCATTCCAATCATTTTCATAAAAGAAGAAGGTGACCGATGGAATCAAGGTATCTAAGGCCTTTGAGACATTAGGACAAAATTGATTTATTTGGATATCCTTGAAGTGTAAGTCAAGTTTGGATTTGATAATCCAAGTTTCGGATTTATAAGTGTCTACTTGATACATTGCAGTTGATTTGCTTAAAAATACATGTTTCAAAAGAAGATTGGTGCTCAAGCTGTTCTATGCAATAATTCAAATGGACTCCATTTCAAATCTTTCAAATGTCAAGTGAATCTTTACGATTTTTAATTCTTCTTATTTACGAATCAAAGTTCTGTGCTCTACTCAAACCATTCAAATACTTAGCATTCAAGTTGTGTGGTAATGTTCCTTTGATTCATCATGACATTAAGGTATTCAAACATTGATTCATGATAAAGCGGATAGGTTCATCCGTGTTTGGTTCCTTGAAATACATTTTCCAACTTAGAAAGAAGGGAAACCTTGTGATAATATTCATTCAAGATTGAAGGATAAGACTTAAATTTCATTCATGGTATATTGTTCAAGATTTCAAATTACAAATGGTCAAATCCATAGAATCTGAATCATTCAGGATGTTTTTCTTTCATTTGTTCAATTTACAAGGAATGATATTCGAGTTCGTATTCATTTATCTCAAATTACAAAAAGTACAAGATATTATAATTCTACAAATTTCTAAAGCAATTTCTACAATTTCTACAAGGAAAGTCTTGAAGTTTCTAAGTGTCTTGGCCTTTTCTTGAGTTACAAGACTTTCAACTCGTGGTCATCTTGAGTTACCTCTTCATCCTCCGCCATCTTCTCTTTAAGCTCGCCAATTCGTCACATGAAACAAGAGAAAAGAACATAAATTAGAAGTTACAAAACATAAAAGAATACGAAATTATCAAAAGATTATTCTTTTTTGTCGAGACTCATCACTAGGTGTTTGGCGGGAATCAGTTTTAATGTTAAACCTCATAATCTTGTCCAAGATTAATCATCAGAAATTGAGTTTATTTGCAAATCGCGAGTTACCTCGGTTCACAAATAAACCTAACTCAACTATTCATCATAGTTATGATTATCCCAACATTCAAGAGATCACAGTTTAATCTAACAGTTTAAGAACTCAACATGCCACCGACAGTTCAAGAAATCATAATTTATTCCAACAGGACATTAGAAGCAGCGAGCGCGTGTCCAACAAGGGATAAAAGAGGTTTTGGTTATCAACAAAAGCATGTTGCAGCGAGGTATAGCGAGCAAAAGAGCAAGCCAACTTATACAAGTAACACCAAGACAACATAGAAAAGGAAAAGAGTGAATTCAAAGAGGTTTTTTCACCAAAGGTAAAATGGAGTTGATGGTGAAAGTTTCTGAGCAAAACCAAAGCAATAAGTAATATCTGCTCTATCAGTTTCAAAAGGAGATAAAAAACAAAATGTATCAGTGCAGGAGACCACAGAAAGGAATCTCAGGAAAAAAAAGTATAACATCTGTTCTTAACAAATATTCAAGGACCAAGAGATAGAAACGGTTCTGAAGATACCAGCATAAGATCTGTTCAAGGGAGGAGTTCAAATAAAAAAAACCTCCAAAGGCCACAACCAGAAATCAAGTATCTGTTCTAGCTATTCCAAACCCAAACCAGTTCAAAACATTTCAAAAACCAGAAAAAATCAGCAGCATCTGTTCTAGCATTCCCAAATCCCAGAAAACCCAAAAAGAACAAGCAAGCATTATTCATCACTTTCCCAACCAAATACCTTCAGATTATTTGTTTTCAGAAAACATGTTCTAACAGAGAAAGAGGAAGAGGAAGAAGTTTCAGAACGAACTCACCAAGTCAGACTGCGTTCACCATAACCACCATCCGCCGTTTTCGAATTCCCAGCCACACCTCAGAAGGTTTGTTTTCGGCATCACAGAGACCTCGCCTTCGTATTAATCATCACCATCATCATCGGAAGGTTAGGGTTTCCGAAATCGCTTTCAAGATCCGCGGCAAACCATGAACATCTGTAAAACAACATTAAAACACGCATCAGTGATCAGAAATCAGCATGCAAACAGCGATTGAGGCGGAGAGAAGCGAGATCGAGAGAGAAGAGAGGGTCGCGGTCGCGAACTCGCGATGAGAGAGAGAGAAACAAATCGGTCGCGGTCATAGCGAGAGAGATGAGCAGCGACGGTGATAGGGACGAGCGGGTGAGCGATTCCGTGAGAATTTCGTGAAGGTTACATTAAAGTAAGAAGAGAGGCGTAGCGAGATGGAAGAGAAGTGTTTTCTCTTCCCTTTTTTTGTCTTTTTGCCATTAAGATTTGTTTAGCGTTAAATATAAAAACAAGTTTTGTTAAACCCATGGCTTCATATGGCAGTGACACTTGTCACTGCCTGAGCGGTGTTTTTTCTTGTTTTTTTCGTTGATTAAATGCAGGCGTCCCACCGTCCATACCATACTCCACCACTTCTCAGCTGTTGATGTTCATCAAGTCATTATTAGCATTTTCAGATTTGCATCTGATTAGATCTGACGGACCAAAAGCGTGTGTCCATGGTGAATCCTCGGGAGAGAGCCACACGAGATCAGTTTGACCCATCATGGGCTTGGGCCCAGCGACTTTGCTAGTGCATACCCCCTGTTTGCTTCAATTTTCTGGCTCATTTTTGTATTTTTGGTATATTACTTTGTTTGGGTATTTTGTTTAATCAAATAAACTATGAACTAATATTTATTTATTTTACATCTTAAATATTTAATTAATTTGAAAATTAATATTTAACTTGATTAATCATTTGTTGATTAATTCTATTAAATAGGAGATTTCAATTTAATTAATTATTTAATTATTTTATTTGTTTCATCCGTTTATCTAAGTCTTTATCGTTTTCAATTCGATGTACCCCATTTGTAAATTTGTATCCCCATCCCGTATGTTTTGTAATAGTTTAGGATTAATTTCTTGGTGTGTATTAATTCCGTACAATTACGTGTTTGTTATCATATTAGGACACATAGCCTCCTCTTGGGCTCTTCATCAAGGAACAGGTAAACATACACAATGCACACTCGCACACATTCATAGTTTGGTCCTGGGCTATTCTACAGCGACAACAATCCGATCGATTGTTCCAATCGGTCGTTTAGAATACTAGTGCCACGCTAGTTTTCACTTTCTATGAGCATACATATGGCCACCTTGTATGGGCTTTTAATTTATTTACTTGCGTTATTTAATGCTTGTATACAATTGTTTGTTCTTTTCCATTATCGCACTTTAGTCCATACACTTAGTAGCCATAACTACCATCTCAAAAACACTTTTAATAAAACTCGATCCAACGTCGAGTCTCCTTCTCAAACCTCGATCCCACGTCGAGTGCATTTTCAAAACCTTTTTCATAATAAAGTACAAGTTTTAGCCGTTAGGCGCTAGACTAGTTGTTAAAACTTGTCCCCAACAAACTTTAGTCTTTAAGTCGTTGGACGCTAGACCGTGGCTTAAAGACTCTAAATAACGTGAACCGTTTCACTTCACTTTTCTCAAGAAAACTTTTGGGTGATAGGCGACTTGGGCGAACTTTCGTTCCTCGGGTTTCTAGTATTTGAATCGTGAGGCGCTAGCCTCGTTGTTCGGTACTTTTCATCCACATAAAAACAATTCAACTCACTCAAATTCTTTTATCGCTCATATGCGATCGTAAAAACTCTTTTCGGATAAAGAGAGTGTAATAGTCGTTTCAAATCTGACGAGGACTTAAGCTTTTCAAACAAACAAAACAAGTCCTAGTTCAAAGCATTTGAAGCGTCTAAGCTACGATTTTGAGATAAAATCAATAGAACCAATTAAAGCCTTTTAAGAGGAACTACGAGTTTTGACTTTCCCATTGCACGAGGAATATGTAGGCCGCGGTTACGAAATCGTGTCAAACTCAAAATAATAAGAAACAAATTTTGTTTTCTTTTAGCATCCATAACTTAGTAAACACACACACAAGCGCGTAGAATTAAATGGATCCCATCAGTCGATGGATGTAAAGTGCTAATACCTTCCCTTACATAACTCCGATCCCACTCTTTTGGTCGCGTAGACCGCCTTATCCGCATCTTTGGGGTTTTATCTATATTTCCCCGTTCTTTTTAGAACGAATAAAATTAGGTGGCGATTTCACCTGTTTTCGAGAATTGAAAAGATTTTTGAAAATCGAGTTGCTTCACTTTTAAATAGTTTTTAAAAAAACAATTCACTCCAACTCCATCAAACCGTCATCAAAGCTTGAATTTTGCACTATTCTACCATTCTTTTGCAAAAAAAAAACCATTTTACCACACTTTTCAGCAATAATAACAAAATAACATCTTTTAAAAAAATTATTTTGTTAGAGCTTCCGCCACCTGAATGGGCGGAAGAGTGTAAAATTATAGGAGTCCGCTAATAGAATGGGAACAATTGCTGTAAAAAGAATAGGCCCCACCCATTTAATAGGATAAAGAGTGTAATATGAATCTCCTTTATTTAAAACAAAAAAACCAAAAAAAAATAATGCTCCACCTTTCTAATGGGCGGAAGCTTTATAATTTTAAGAGGATCCGCCCATTCAATGGGCGGATGTTCTTAACATAATGACATTTTGGTATTTAGTGTACATTTGGATGGTAAATTGGGATTTATTTTCTAATAAAATGTTAGTAAAAAATTCTCAAAGCTTAGGATATCCCTCCACCAAATTGAGTTCAGTTTGGATCCACTAGGAAACCATATTCACCACCTTATTTATACTATCAACTCTTTAAACTAACATTCATATCTAGCAATTTTACATCCAACACTAATTTCCCTCCGTTCCTTTTTAAGTGTCGTTTTAGAAGAATATTTTTGTTTCTATTTAAGTGTCGTTTTATAATTTAATGTCATAACTTATCAATTATACCCTTACTTTCTCAATAAATGAGAGAGAGTGTAGGAGTGAATTTATTAGGAAAGAAAATAAATGAGGTATAATAGAAAAATTAACTCTAACATAGCACTATCTTAGTTGAAGAGCTTTATGCTATAATGACACTTAAAAAGGAACGGAGGGAGTATGTATTATGAGTCGTGAAGCCACATGAATCATGATTGCAACACACTACGATCCAATTGTATTAATGAAACTTACACACTTTCTACAACTCCCTCCTCCAATACATAGATATTTTTTAAAGACAGGTTCAATTTTAAAGACCATAAGTAAAAGTTATTAAAGAAAGAAAGGAAATAACTAGTATGGTAAGTATGACAACTTTAATTAAAATAAGGTAACCATCCTTTGATCAAAATTCGATTTCTACACAAGATAATCACTCACAAGTTCTTTCAATGATTAAATTAAAAAACAAAAACCCCTTACACCATTAGCATCAATAGACAAACTAATATTTTTATCTCTTACTTTATATTTTTAAATATCGTTCTCAAGTTTATAAATTTTAAGATTATTCCAAAACTAAATTTGAGCTTTTCTTTTTTACAAACAACCACTTGTATTCAAAGGCAAAAGCCCAACATCGGTACAACTAGAGAAATTACTTATTGAGTCGGTATAAACTGACTAAGTCAAAGAACCTATTCTTATACCATTACAAACATATGGTGGGTATCACCATTCGAGTTCTACTAATAAACATAACACTACCATCAACAAATACTCCAAAAGCGTTATACAATCTATAACAAAATTGTCCAAAAATAGAGAATTGAATCGGTTTATACATTCCACAAAAACGAGCATCATAATGGAAAATAAACCTTCCATATTTAGGTCATTTACCAATTGGAGCCCCATTTGATTGCTAACAACTAAGCTAGGCTGATTCCACTCTCATTTGTCTTTTGTTGCATGCCTAAATAATGACCACATTGTTTTTTTTCCTAGTAACACATCCATGGTATTAGAGTTCCTCAGGGTAGGGATTGGGAGTTGATGCTTTGAATTTGACACAAGGAAATCTTGGGTGAAATCCAAGAGAGCCTCTAGAGCTTCTTCTGCAATAGCTAGCAGGAATCTAGCTACTTCTTGGAAAATATTTTTTTTTGAGCTTCCTAAATCTTCCACAAAATGTAGCAACACAATTATGCATAAAAAGTATCATCGCCATTTAAACATTTAACAATCCAGTCTGGGACATCAATATTAGGGATGCAACTTCTGAGGGGAGAAGAGAATTAAACCTATTTTGCAAAATGACAATCCAGCAAGAGGTGTTGTGAAGTTTCAGGGCTCGAATGGAAAACTCCATAGATAGCGTAAACACTTAGACCTTTCTTTTGGATATTAGTATTAGTAGGGAGAATCTTTATGGCTACCCTCCACAGGAATTATTTGACTATGTTTTGGATTATGGCATTCCATACACTCTTCCACATCTTGTCCATAATAACAACAGAGGACCCAAGTCTAAATTTCACTTTCTCAATGTCCAAGCATTTGTGCGCTAGTTTAACTCAATACTCTTCATTCTTCTTATGATGTCAAATTATTTTATCTTCATGTCATTTCTCGGAAGAGGAATGCTGATGACATCCATGGCTTTGACATGCTCAGAGCACCTCATGACCAATTATTTGTTCCAGTAGTGAAGATCTAAATCAATCAAATCACAAACCATAGACTTCGAATCAATGGTGAGAATTGGACTTTGATGTTAAGATACGCCACATCCAGGATCCAGGTGTCCTTCCAAATGTTGACCCTGTAACCATTTCCAATCCTCCATCGGTAGACCTTTTTCACCACTTCACTTGCATTCAAAATACTTCTCCACATAGGAGAAAAATATATATTTGCTTCAAGTTGAACATCAAACTTATAACTCACATAGTGGTGCGACAATTAATATCTCAATATAAGAAAAGTCTATGTTTTCTAAACTTTGATTCTTGAAGCAACTACATAAAATCGATATTTCTAATATTCCCATGCAAATGAATTCATCATTGGGTGGTTACAAAACTCCTCATCACATCTACCTTTGTTTTCATCCTTCCACCTTCCACTTCCATTGATCCCATCATTCCGTGATTACACATGCAAAAGAACATTTTCTTTCAACACTCCACTCTCAATCATGATTCCAATATTTATAACCTTTACGTTGGTGATTCTTCCACATCCTCGTCTCCCATAATATGCACCCTCGATTTTTGCCTACTTCATGCAAGCGATTTTACATTATGGCGGATCGATGGCGAAAATCTCGACATCAACGATATCAAAGAGCATGGAAGGTCTCTATGCAAGTGCATCCCAGTGGAAGGTTCTCTCTAACAACAAGGAGCATTTTGAGATGATCTTTATGGACAAAGCGTAATTTTTGTTTTCCTTGAATTTGTGATTTATATGGAGTTTTTATTTATTGTTTATTGGTTGCTCATTAACGTTTTCTATGTATCTGTCTTAGGATGGAGACATACATGTTGTTGTCATGCACATGTGTCTCTATTGATGATAAATTGGCATTGGACCATACTTACGCCATATCAAATTTTAAGGTTCGACCCTAATGTGTTGGCTTTGGACCTTCGTCACATAAGTTTTTGGTCAAGTTTACGGGAGGAACGTCTATTGGGGATGATAACAAGAATGAAATACCGCCCAAGGCACTGATGTTTACAAAAAATTTTGATATAATCACTGGTAAATTTACAAGGAAATGATGATAGGTAAAATTTTCTACGTGTGTTCTGTTTTGCAACCTTTGTTTTCATATGTTGTTTTGACCTTGTTTCGTTTCCCTAATTTTTGTTTTTTAAGACACCATTGGTATGATTGAGAGTATTATTCACAAGCAACATCGGGTGCCAAAAAGTAGCAGCTTAACATGGTATTGAGGGACCACAAGTTTGTATATATACTTTCAACATTCCTCTAATTTATGACATATATGTTCCATTCGTGTTTACAAGAGACCCCTTGTGTTTTATTTATGTAGCAACATCACAATCAAATGTAAGCTTTGGGAATCATATACTGAGAAATTCCTAAAGTTCAACCAGGAATGGAGGGATGATTCTAGCCCTACTTTTGTGATGCTTACATATGCAAAAGTCAAGGAACATGGTTAGTTGCTTTATGGTCTTTTTCTGTAGTAGGTTGTTTTTTCTAAATAAATACTTATGTTTTACTATATTAATGTAGAAAAGTTCCACTGTCAGTGACAAACACTTATAATATCACCACGCTTTGCCTCGATACTCATTTACCGCCGATAAATTCTTTTCTTAAGCAAAACATTTATCAGCATATGACTTCTCGCTCTCTGTCAGCTATTTAACCTCCTTCTTAAGATTGTTACACCTTTCCTCCAAATCATCCTCGGATTCATAAAGGCCCCTGGGTCGGCATAACGCACCACATCAAATAAGAGCTCAGGTTTTGAGTAAGCTTTCGAGGGATGATGCTATTTACCTTATTGACATCTCCGGTGGTATTAAGCTGATCATAGAGGAATTTCATCTCGTCAAAGCTTTTGGACCAAAATTTTTATCGTTGGAGGGAGGAACAGAGAAATCACCAGGTTCCTGTATTAATGTTGAGACCTCTGATCGCGGGAATTTATCATCTATTAATCGGGAGACTGCAAGTGCACAGTCCTATCGCGTAGTTTTAAAAAGATATCGAACCCACAGAGACTATAAATCGATCTATTGTTATCCTAAGTTACGGTATACAGCTAAGGCGAATAATTCTTTTTTAGATTTTGGTTTAAGGAAAAATAGAAATATAAATAAAACGGATATCGGTACGTAATGTAATGAACCTAAGCGGATTAAATCGAACCTAAGCGTATAAAGATTGTTAACTTAATTGTTCTGTGGAGATTATCAGTTTAAAAACCCTTAACTCACACTTTCGTGGTCTTATCTCGGATTATACTCCTAAAGCCCTATACTGCTCTCGCTAGCCATAAGTGTTTAGAAAATATTCTTTGAAAACTTAATAAAATCTAATTCGTTTTAAAGCGCTCTCTGTATTTAAATCGAATGCCTAACTTAACTATCAGGTTAAAACCTCACACTTTCGTGGTCTCGATCCTAACCTATTCTACTTATCTTACTTTCGTAACGAAAAGATTAATTTTAATTACAAAAAGTCATAACCAGAATTTAAGTTAATTAATATTTTAGCTTATGAACAATTTAATTCCTACTCTTACTACTATTACTTACCGATACCTAAACGGTTTAGCCGGACATATTTATTAATTCAGACATGCATAAATAATAAGGTTCAATATATTTAAACATCTCCATAATTAAGTAAATAAATACCAAGCAACAATACTTAAATAAAATAAAATAATTATATTAAGAACCTGAAAATAATAATACTTGAATAATCTTGTTCTTCGAAATAAACGAGCATTCCACCACAAGTCGGTTGGATCTACTCGGAGACTTCTTGAATCGAAAAGAAAAATATGACAAGGAATAAGAATCACTACATCTAACGTAAGGTTAGATCAGTGAAAAATACACAACAATTTCCGGTGTAGAAATTGTTGTGAGAAAATTATAGAAACTTAAACTAAAATAAAAACTAAAGAAAGAAACTGAAATAGAAATTGAAATAGAAATAATAAACTGAAAAGAAAATAAAATACGAATAATGGAAGAACGATTTTTCGGTAAGAATCGCCGACCGTTGCACTGATGCTTGAACTCTGTATTTATAGGCATCACTTGTAACTACCCGATTCCATTCTCGTACCAAAAGCTAGTGGAGATCGTGTGGGAAACTGCCAAAACGTGCCAAAACATGGGAGGGAAGAAGGAAGTGTGAGACGTGGGTCTCACTTCATCAAAGGAATAGGAGATGTGGGTCTCCAAAGTTGAGGACGGTGGGCCCAGAGTGGGAGGCGGGCGCCTCCATGATGTGAGGGAAGAGTGAGACGCACGTCTCAAAGTGGGAGGTTGTGAGGAGACGGTCGTCTTCAAGGTGTGACAGTCGTCACATTGTGGCTTTGGCTTCCTGGGCTTCACGTGTTGGGCTGGGCTTATTGCTTGACTTTTATAATCATTTTCTTCTTCTTTTACTCCTCCTTTTGCTATATTACCCCTTCTTCATTTCTTTGGCTTTTTAATACGATTTTTCCTCAATTTTATTTCTTTGCTCAATTAATCTTTATTTAATGCAAATACCTGAAACAAAAGAAATACCAACGTAATACGGAAATAAAACAGAATAATTAAATAAAAATAGTAACATTATGTATGAAAATTACGTCAAATATGTTATATAAATTCGTGTTATCAACCTCCCAATCTACCTGACAAACCTCATACGACATCATAGTTTTCAACTTCTTTTGATATTTTTTAGGATATTCTTCGGCAACTGGGGTAACCTTGTCGGTGACTGGGGCTTGCTGATGATGATGTCCGTCTTATTTCCGATTGCTTTCCTTTTCTTCACCGCCCTAAGCTCCAAACTAGTTAGGTCATACTTAGACTCTAAGGGCCCTCCATCCCCTATCTAGGCAGCATGAGCAACCACCATCAACTTCTTTTGTTCCTTGATGAAAAGTTCATTCATTCTATCTACAAAAATGTCAAAAAGGAACATATGAGAAAAGTGTACAAGGTCTATAGGCGACGACAAATTAAAAGGAGCCTTACCTAGGAAGGTCAGAACTTCTTTGTTAAGCAAGGGTAACATGTCTTTGACTTTGAATAAACAGAAAGAGTCTAGTACTTGCAGAGATTGGGTCTCAGTTTCACTTAGTTTATCATAGTTAAACTCGGAGATGGGAAATGGGCTTCCTATCCAATATAACGGAAATTTCGGATGTCCGTCAATGGCGTGATAACATGTAGGAACCTCGATGCGCATTTAACTGAAAGAATCGGTCCTTGAAACCTTTGTAGTTGGTGGTATAGGCTTGGAGGAAAATCTTGCGGTGTACACCGCTAATGGCAACCCATATTCCAGACTCTACGTTTTTTACTTCAAAATATGAGAAAAATAGACCAATGGTCAGAGTTATATCTAAAGTTGTACAAGCCATCTTAAAAGCTTTAAGAAAGACCTAATTATTAGAAGTTGAGAGGGCAACATTTATTGTCTTCATACATCTACTTCAAAATTGGTGAAGAGGATGCATATAAGCATGTCCTCTAACATGTCGACGTAGAAGTAAAAGAACTAATATTTTACTCCCTTTGGCTAGAATATGCAAACCCGTTCTTCAGTCATGCAAGCTTCTAGAATAACATTATCCTCACTTCTTCGTTGAAAGAGCTAGAAGTTTCCATCAGGATTTCCACAGAACCTGAGGAAGGAGATTCAGAGTTAGAGTAACTAAAGCGGAAGATATATCTCCATAAACCTCCAGCCTAATATGATCTAAATCCTCTCTACCTTCTTATAATCATCCACGCATACACTCCACATGACATATCTCTCCTCTGTTAGAACATAGTTTGGTTCTAATCATATCTTAGAGTTTTGATGATAACAAGTGAAATAAATTTTGTATAATAAATATGATACTCTGATGTGTATTGTTCTCATTTCAGATGATGTTCGACTCAAGCACTCAAGAAAAGTGAAATATCAAATTATGTTGAGCGAGAAAAACAGTTAAGTTCTAGAAGATAAAAGAACTTGAACATGCAACTTAAAGCAACCACGAAAGAGCGAGATGATGTTCTGACTCAAGCACTCTAGAATAAAGAAATATCAAAAGTATGTTGAGTAAGCAAGAGTTAGAAGTTCTAGAAGATAAAAAAAACTTGAACGCATGCGAAAACTTACGAAAAAGCATCCAAACACAACCTCGATAGAACCACCAAAACCTACGAATAGAAGATACTTTGAACAAGGCTTGCAGAAGATCATGATTCTTCTATACGTCATCTTCTAAGACAAAGTCTGCTACAGTACTATTACTAATTAAAGCTAACACGACTTAAGTACTTGAGTAGATCAACTTTCGAGGCTCATTGAGAAAACAAAGCACATGCAGACAAGCAACATTAATTATGTTTCTCATCATCCAATACACGCAATAGAAAGCACCAGATTAATTTTCTAGAAGCTATATAAAGAGCAACCATTCAAAGAAGAAAATAATAATTGCTAGAAAGAAAACTAAAAATCAAACCTTATTGTGTTAAATTTATTTTCAATTTTGAGCTTAAACTTTCTTGTGTAAAATTCACTTTTGTGATCGACTTTTAGAAGCAACCTTCTACACTTTGTTAGAAGTTCTTGTGTAATGTTCCTTGAGAGACCAGTTGGGTCGATTTCTCAAGAGGGCAAGGACTAGAGATTTTAGAGGTGTTAGCCACTTGCGGTTGGCTTGTGCATTATGTTAGTCACAACAGTTGGTTGTGCAATTGTAATCTTTTGATTATAGTGGATTAAGTCCTTGTTTTAGAAAGGAAAAATCACCTTGGCGGGTGGACTGGAGTAGTTTGAGTTTCAAATCAACCAGGATAAAAATCATTGTGTGCTTAGATTGTTGTTAAGTGAAAGAAAATATTAAAAGGGAAAAAATTATTCAACCCCCCTTCTAAGTGTTTTTTAACCCTTCATCCTCGATATTTTTGGGTTTTAGAACAACACCCTATCTGTCAGATTCGCGTAAAACTACCATGTTCTTAAAATGCAGGAAATATGTTAGAAAAGTAAAATAAAGGAAAAGAATGATACCTGGAAGCGGTTGTCTTTGAAGGATTTGAATAGAGTAATTTTGGGGACGCTTGCAAAGGAAAGAATGAGAGTCTTCTAAGAACGAATGAATGACTAAAGAAGAGGAAATGTGTGCAGGTTTCAAAAAATCTTAGTAATGATTATACCTAAAATCCTAGGTGACAGTTGAGAAGCAAAGACATGACCGTCACGCTCGCTGGGAATAAACTCGGTTGAAGAAGCCTGACCTAGAGCAAAGATCAATGTTCATGTTGACTGAACATAAGAAATTTGATACAAATCATATGCTCGTGGGACTTATGTTCTTACATAGATCTATTTCCCCGACTAGGAGAGATAAAGAGGCCAAGAAGGACTTGTGTACACATAACCGGACTTATGTTCATCTGGAGTCGGGTTGGTCGGAGATATATGTCGATCGAAATTTATTATTGGTTCGGTTATCGAGCGGCCTTGATGGAGCTGTTACGGGATGATCCATCCATTAAGGGTGTAACCACTTATGTATGAAATGACGGTGGACGTTATAATGATAGCCATCATTGGAAGCGGCATATGTTATCTAACGTTAATGACAGCGTAATTACATTCAAGTGAAGGGTCTTGATTATATGCGAGGGATTAGTGAGGTCTATACACCTTTATATATAGGACTCCCGACTAAGGGGTAAGCAAGACACATTGCTTGGAGTTTATGCATATATGTTTGGAGGTTTGACCATAAATCCATTCTCTCTTTTATGAACTAGACAAGTCTTTCCAATATCAATCACAAAAACTAATCATATTTGTCATTGCAAATGTATTTATTCACAACAAAAATCAGACAAACTATTATATCTAAAACACATATGACCCCAAGCCACACCTTTAACCATAGATCGAGCTAAAAATAAACGACATAATCATTACCATATCTTTTAAATAGTTTTTAAAAAAATGATTCACCCCGACTCCATGAAACCATCATCAAAGCTTATGATATCCCTCCACCATATTGAATTCAATTAGGATCCACTAGGAGACCATATTCACCACCCTATTTATACTATCAACTCATTAAACTAACATTCATATGCTAGCTTTACTCCCAACACTAATTTCCCATAAAATCACGTTAAAACTATATTACGAGCCATAAAGCAACACGAATCACGACCATGACACACTACGATCTAATTGTATTTGTGAACCTTACACACTTTTCAACTCCTACAAATTCAATTTTAAAGACCATGTGTAAAAGTTATTTAACAAAGAAAGGAAATTCATTATGGTAAGTATGACAACTTTAATAAAAATAAGGCAATCACTCTTTTTCAAAATTTGATTTCTCCATAAGATAATCATTTGATTATTTCAATGATTGAATTCAAAAAAAAACTCCTTATGCGTTAGCATCAATAGACAAACTAATACTTTTTATCTCTTTAAATTTTAAACTATCATTCTAGAGTTTCTAAATTTTAAGAAGTTTCTACAACTAAATTTGAACTTTTGTTACAAACAACCACTTCTATTCAAAGGCAAAAGACCAACATCGGTCAACTAGAGAAATCACTACTCGAGTGCAGGATAAACCCATCTAAGTCCAAGAACCTATTATTCTACCAATATCAACCATATGATGGGTATCACCATTCAAGGTGATACTAATAAACATAACATTACTATCCACAAAGACTCCAAAAGCAGTCTACAATGCATAACAATATTGTCCAAAGTAGAAAAGAATTAGATCGGTTTATACATTCCACAATGAGCGAGCATCGAATGGAAATAAACCTTTCCATATTTATGTTCTTTACCAAATGGAGTCCGCATTTGGATGCTAACAACTCATCTAGGTCGGCTCCACATTTCCTTGTCTTCCATAGCATGCCGAAAGAATGATCTCATTGTTTTTGTTCCTAATAACACATTAAAGAGTAAATATCATTCATGAAACATCTTGCATCAACTTTGATGAATCACATGTCCACAGTATCGAGTTCCTCAAGAAAGGCATTGCGGTGATGCTTTGACTTTGGCTAAAGGCAAGCTTGGCTGAAATCAAGAGAGACTCAAAGCTTCTTTGCAATAGCTAGCGGGGCTAGCTACTTAAAAGCGATTTTGTTTTGATCTTCCTAAATCTTTCATAAAATGTAGCAACTCAATTATGCATATAAATTATCATCACCATTTAAACATTTAACAATTCAGTCCGTGACATCAATATTAGGAGGGATATAGCATCCGAGGAGAAGAGAACCAAACATGTTTTGCAAAATAATAATGCACATGAGGTGTTATGAAGTTTCGGGCTCGAATGACAAACTCCATAGGTATCATCACCCTTAGACCTTTCTTACGGAGATTAGTCTTAGTTGGGAGAATTTTCTTTGGCTACCCTCCACATGAATTCTTTTACTTTGTTTTAGATTAGAAATTCCACATTCTTCACATATTTTCCATTGTCACAACAGATGACCCAAGTCTAAATTTTGCTTTCTCGATGTTCGGCATCTGTGTGGGTCTAATGAATACTCTCCATTCTTCTAATGATACCAAATGATTTTATCTTCATGTTGCTTCCAAGAAGAGGAATCTGATGACATCCGTGAACTTGACATGCTCAAAGCACCTTATGACCAATTAGATGTTCTAGAAATGAAGATCGATCAATCAAATCACAAACCATAGACTTGAATCAATGTTGCAAATTAGACTTACGATGTTAAGACAAGCCACATCCAAGATCCAACTGTCCTTCAAACCTTGACCTTGTGACCATTTCCAATCCTCCATCGGTAACCTTTTTACCACTTCACTTGCATTCAAAATACTTCTCCACATATAGGAGAAAAATCTATATTGCATTCGAGTTGAACATCAAACTTATAAGTCACATCGTGGTACGATAACAAATATTTAGTAAAAAATTTAATTTTTTCAGTGGCACTCTTTTTTCTATTTTATTTTTGGAAGGAATTTAAGTTTTATTAATACATTAATTATATAAAAACTAATATTATAAAAATTTAATCTACGTATTATCACACCCCATGTGACTTCTATATTAACTTTTTTTTAGTATTAACTCACACCCAAAGTGCATGATATAAATGAAGATAATCTTTCTTGCCACCCCTCAAGTTTAACTTGGCACCCCCAAGATATTTTATTTCCACTTTATTCCTGAGGCTTTACAAAGGAATTTCCGGACATAATTTTCGGTACCATACAAAATTTTGGTATTAACCATTTAGGAAGTGTAATTAAAAATCCGGTATACCGGAAATTACGTAATATCCGATATTACACAAATTTCTGGAAGTGTAAATAAAAATTCCAGTATAGCAAAAATGACCTAATATCCGGTATCACCTAAATTTTCGAAAATGTATTTAATAAATCCGGTATACCGGAAGTTTCCTAATATCCGATTATACGGAAATTTCAATTATAAAGGAAATTTCGGTATGTATAAATATTAGGTTTTTCAATGGTTGAGATTTCACGACACTTTTAGAGGTTACGATTGCAAACACTTATGTGTGATCTAGAGCATCACCACTATATAAATAACGATCTTAGGGTTATTGGATAACACATCCAACAAATGCCTCTTACTCATTTTGATTAAAATGAAATGTATTACAACGAAACACCTGTATTGAATTCAAGCTCCAGTTGTTACGAGTCCTTTGCCACCTTGAAGGTGTTGAATAGTTTCTTTGCGTGATTAGAAAATATGAGGGAAAAAGATAAAGTTTTGGGAGGATTACATTGGTATAGATGGTTGGGTGAAATGCAACCTAATCGAGCTAAAGAATGATGAAGATGTGAAGGCCATGTGAAAATCATTTTTAGTAGGATAACCAAAGGTCCGATCGAGTTAGACGGGGATTTGGAGATACTTGCGACATCATGAAGTGTTTGAAGCATCTAGATGAATTAAGTAGTTCCAAGTTTCATATATTTGAAAACTAATTATGTTTGTTGTTTGTCATATGATGTTTGTTAACTTATTCGAGTTTGTTATTTGTGTTATTTTGTTTTCATTATGTAATCGAAAGAAAATGTACTGGCCAAAAATGATTATGCAATAAACTAAAATTTTGGGCGTCAAAACATATACATATATTACAATCAGAAAAATAAAAAACTACATAGCCCCTGCATGGGCAATATCGATCAATCTAGCTAACCCATGATAAACCTCACCATCAGGGTTCATCCCCGATGTTATCTAATATATGCTGATGAGGTAGGTATCATCTGGTCACCTCACGGGGGTGATTATGGGACTCTAAAACCATCAATCAATGCCACCAACTAGGGCATGTGGGACCGACTGTGGGATGCCATATACATAACTATACTGGCGTAGACACCTCTCAGGCAAGTGTCTAGCCACATAGCTCTCACATTTGACACGCCTTAAATATAAAGTAGATACCTCAAAAGGACGACGAGTGCGATGAGCCGTATACAGTGTCCAGATTACGTCTTCTAGGGTCAGAGCGTCCAGCCTCCTCCTATACTCCATCAACCCTCCAGGAACGACTGTTTGTCCTTCCACCTATTCGCATATGGGTCTCTAGCCTCAACGTGCTGGATCTTCCGGTCACATATGTGATGGAAGTGCTCGTGTATGCATAAATAAAAATCATGAAATTATTATACTAATACCTAATAATTATAAAAAATCATCTAATGAAATATAATATACATGTAACAAGCTCAGATAACCAGCAAGTTGTCTGGTCTCAGGACGGGAAGCAACATCAAGTGTCGTGTAAAGCTTTGTCAAAGCTGCCACTCCCTAAGCCCAACATGGAGTGTCAAGGGCACTGAATAGAGACAACTAACGAACATCAATGTAAAGTCTATATTTGTCTGTAAATAGAGTACATGCCACCATATGTAGCGTGTACGTCCTAACGGCAACCTCATACCTCTGTGCCTCCACCAGCGCCGCATAAGTAGTCCTCAACCAAGACACGCAAAGGTGAAATCCCTGAGTCTCACCAAACTCATGTAGCACCTTTACCTCATCCACCTCCAAAGCATCCACAACCATGCGCACCTCCGTCGCTTGGTCCCTATAATCTGGTGTGAAAAACATACCAGCAATCAGAAGGTGAAAGAGGATATCCACATCATCAAACGTCACAATCATCTCCCCAAATGGAAGATGGAACGGTGATGTCTCTGGGTGCCATCTCTCAACAAAAGTTGATAGCAGGGAGGCGTCCAACATGGTCAAGGAGCATCCTGTAAAGTCCTCCAGCTTGAATTCCTCAACTATCTTCCTCACTCTCCCAAGCAAGGGGCTCTCGGGGAAGTTCTTCAACTTCGACCCATGAGAAGCGATCTTCAACACTGGACGTTCCTGAAACAAAACAACATAATTACAATAAATTAGTATACATGAAATTGTGTAATACAAATAAAAATTAAGCATTTGCACGAAACCAATATTACATACCTCGCCCTGCCATATCCTATAAGTGACATGGTCAACATAACTCGTCAAAGCGGACCTGTCAGAAGGTCCTCCGGGGAAACTACCATTAGCACACATCGATGGCTCTGTAGACGCATCAGTCGTGGTGTCTGTATCAGCACGAGACACCATGTCCACTCCCTCCTGAACTGACTCCTGTATCAACGACACCTGAACCAGCTCCTCAACTATCTTCTCCTGTAAAACCGACTCATATACCACCGACTCCTGAATAACCGGCTCCTGAACCACCAAATTCTCTACAACTACCTGCTCCAATGTAGGAACATGAGCATGATCCTCCACCGCAGGAGGCTGATCCTCGACTACTGTAGAAGCTCTAGCAGTCCGTCATCGAGGTGAACGAAACCCCAATATGGTTTGCTCAGCCATTCGTTTCTGGCGAGAACCGGTCGGACGACGGCGTTCGGCCCGCATCTCTAAGGCCTGCGCCTAATCAGGAGCTCGAGCCACGACATCGACTTGATCTGTTGTCATGTCGGCAATAGACTCATCTCTACCTCTGGTCCTCACTGCAAGCAAAATTAAAAATCATAAGAAACATAGATATTTAAAAAAAAAAAAAATACAGAAATTTTTGGTATGGATACTGTACCAGAAATTTCAAAATTTCCAGTATCATTATCAAATGATATTATTGAAAATTTTAAAATTTCTGGTGAGAAAATACCGAATATTACATAATTTCCAGTATACGACACTGTAAATCTTACTTGATTTGGCAAAATATCCGGTATCGCCTCAAAATTTTCGGTATCGTCTGAGAATTTAAAAATTCCGATGTACAGTAAATTATGAGAATGAAAGTTGATTAGGCATAATTGTCTTTTTATAGCATGGGAGTGTGCCATGTTAAACTTAGGAGGTGGCAAGAAAAATTCTTGTTAATGAACCAATAACCAAATCAAATTTGGATATAAATTTGGATATGGGCCTAGGAAGTTCAACCAATATAATACTCGAAACAAAACAAAATATGGTATTCTGTAAAAAAAAAAAAAAAAAAAAAAATGGCATGGACCTAACCTCTAGGAAAAATACTACCTAAACCGCACAAAGTGTCATTGAAATATGGTGTGTGAAATTCTATGTTCTTGCATTGATTAGTGTAATAAAAGAGGTATGCAGACCCATAAATAAGCACTTACACTGCTTTCTCTATCACTAATGATACAAAGTTGAAATCTTTGGAGAGTAATTCATGTCATGTTGAGAGGTTCTTAAATCCAAATTTTTAAAACTTGTATAATTGAAAGGGACTAGTAGTTGTGTGTCTCATATCCATAAATAATATGGACATGTTTATTGATAGTTTTATAACCCAGTCTACCTGTTTTGTGGACCTCTATCAACTCATGGGCCATGAAATCTAGCACTACTCATACCTCTCAATTATCGCACCTTATTCGTTTTTTAATAAAAAAACTCACTACTTGATCTAGTAACCAATTAATATGAAGACTAATCCATCTATCTGCGAATGACACGTTAATAAGAGGACTTATCCATCTGTTTACTAATGAAAAAGTTTAATTTTGTTTTTTATAAACTGATTAACATATAAATTGTTGGTATCTAAATTTTTTATATTTGAAAGCTAAGCTAAGATAAAATGAAATGGAATAAAATAACGAAGTAAAATGAAATAAGATGAAACGGAATTAAAACGTAAATTCATTTCTTAGTTTGTGTATCTTTTTATAATTTGATGAAATGAAACAAAACAAAACAAATTAACTCATCCTATTAAATGCATTCCAAAACAAAGGTATAAAAATTAGAAAATAAAATTAAAATAGAACGAAATAGATTTCTGATTCACGCATAATTTACGTATATAAATTAGAGTAAAATATATTTTTAATCGCTATAAAATTATCAAAAATGATTTTTAGTCATTATTAAATTTTTTAAAAATTTTAGTCATATAATATTACTTTTATATACATTTTAATCCTTCAACAAAGACTAAAACAATCTGAAAGTAATTTTTATGACTAAAATTCAACATTATTTTTATAAAAACTAAAGTTAAAATTAAAATATTTATAGAAATCAAAAACATATTTAACCCTATCAATAATATATAACTGCATTACTATTTACCACTTACTTTAGTACAGGACTATACTATTTACCACTTACTTTAGTTACTTACGTAAGTTTCGTTTCATTACATACCATCCCTACAAACATACCCGTAGAAAAACACACTCTAAGTTTCCCATTTTCACCGCCAAACTATCTTTTAGCATTCATCTATCACCCTTGATTCAAATTGCAATTTTTCATTTCTCTAAATAGAATGTAACCTTCTAAAAACTATGTTTAGGTCCTAAACTAGTTATTCAAGTCTTTAGTGCAACCTCATCCTTTATGATAGGATATAAACAAGTCAGAGTTTTAAAATTTTGTATTGAATAATGATCTAAGTATTAAAGGATAATTTAATATTTCTTATTTACGCCTTTTATTTTGGTCACTAAATTTATTTTATTAGGGCCTATGTGACGATTTTATCCTTGTAAATAGATTAGTGGTAGATGTCATTTATAACAATAATCCTTATTTCTTTCATGCATTTATAGCCGTCATTCTCTTTTATTCTTCCATTACTATCATCTTTGATTGTACCAATAAATTGGTATCTAGAGCTCAATTGCAAAAACACAGTGAATGTGAGTTTGTTGTATTGATTTTTGTTTTGGCCCATTGAATCTTTGAACAATACATTTTCTAATTTTGTGGGTTTAGCTCTTGTGTAGTGAAAAATAAATGTATATAAAGGAAAAGATGAGCGGAAACAACAACATATACCAAACTTCCATTTTTATGGCCACGGAACATATGGATGATTAATACGTATTGGGGCTCAAGATGTTGGACTTATTACTAATGGGTATATTCCGATTACGAAAAGATCGAGAGAAGAAGAGAGAGAGAGAGAGAGAGAGAGCATTGAGATCGCTCCACCGTGTGCAAATAACGTGTTTGAGATTGTTGATTCAGCGTCAAAGTGTGAAACACTGTCAATTGTTACGATGGTGACCGGCAAAAAAAGCCAAACCACCATCAATGAGATCTTAGCAAAAGAATAATTAAAAGTTTAGAATATCTCTAGAGTGATTTTGATCACTAATGGAGAAAATAACATAAACTTTCTTTAAAACAAGTAATCATAGAAAATGGAGGTCACTTACTCCATTTGATTACATTGAACATCCGCCAAAATAAAAAGCGTAAAGTATAAGCATGACCCGGATTGAAAAACCGAGAATTGAGCATACTTCTTTTGTAAGAAACCGCATTCTGGTCGAGGCCAAGAATAGACGTATTGATAGATTCCAAAGTCAAAAGTTCGGCAAAGAAAAATCATAAGAAAAAAAAATCGACAAGAAGTTCAATATTCTTTGTAAGCAAACCATTTTGCAGAGATTCTGGTCAAACAAAGGAAATCGGAAAAACAAACATAGACATAGGAGATTCGATTGATGAACACATGTTATTGATGGCTTTTAGCGGTGGAAGATGTTTGGAAGATTGGTGGTATATGGCATTGTTCAAATCACTTGAATGGAAACAAATAATGGTTGACATATTTTGACTCGAAAAGACAAAGATCGAATGTGCGATGATAAGTACCTTAATGTAGAAGGTATGAAAAATGTCAAACTCAAGTGAAGAATGGGAAGAATGTTACGATCAAGGATGTTTGGTATGTTCACGGAATCAAAAGAAAATTGGCAATGCGGTTTTGCTCAAAAAAAGGTTTCTCGGTTGTTATGAAGAACAATCTCTTGAAGTTGTATGATTCCAATCGAAAGTTGATTATGAAATCGAACAAAAAACAGCAAAAGGTGAGTGAAAAATAGTGAAGCAGTGTCTTAGTGCGAAAAAAGTAATGAGAAATTGAGGCCCCGCCACAAGAGTTAGGGCATCTAAGTTCTAAAAGCTAAACATCGAATTCTAAGATTTGAACTGTCCATGTGTCAAAAGGTATATGAAGGCAAGTAAAACATGCTACGGTAGTATATTAATGTGTGTGGACCATTTTCAGAACCTTCACTTGGAGGAAATAGGTATTGTGTCTTTTGTGGATGAGTTCATAAAAGCGTGGGTAACATGATCAAGTTTAAGAATGAGGTGTTTACAAAATTCATTAAAGACATCAGCCAGTTGAAAGATTACCGGCGGATGGTGGTGAATACCATCTCGAGAATTCCGTACCGTGATGATAATGGAATTGAGCATGAGGTTAATGCCTCCATAATACCGCCAAAATGAGAACGACGCGAGACGCTATATACCTCACAACATGAGAAAAGCTTTTGCTACTGCCTTTATGCTACAACCATAGCCGCGGCGAAGAAGTCGTTTAGAGCAAAAGTGTTATTCATAAAGAAGGTTTTGGTTCTATGTGTTTACAAACACGTTTAGAAGGAAGAATAAAATGATGAAGAAAATGATGTTGTTACTGGTACCGGTACAAATGCATACAAGCTTTATTGTCCGAAAACTAATAAAGTTGAAGTTAGTAGAGCGTCATTGTGAAGATTCGAAAACTTGCGATTGGAGTAAGTCTCAACTTAACTTATATAAAATAGTAGAGCAATCAAAGTTGAAAGTTCTAAAGAATTTAGAGTCAAAGATGATTACAAAGACTCGAAGATGAAGATGATGAATCTAATCCGATCCATTATGATGATCCGAAATCTGGTGGTGATCATGCTACAGAAAAACTTTGAATATGTAGGGAGGACAAGCTTCTAGAGACCGTGTTTTGAAGGTGTAAATTCGAAGATAGGGTTTCAAACTATAGAAGGTTTGTAGCTTTTGACATCTTGAAAGACACAAAGTTGATTCGGAGGAGAAGTCATTCGGTGTGCCATGTTAGTTGATTATGAACCATTAGGTATTGAAGAAGCACTCAAGAAAAGCTGGCTTAATTCCATGAAAAGGAAAATTGAGTATAGAAAGAAACAAAACTTGGGAGTTGACTAAGTTTCCGAAGAAGAAGAAGAAAGCCATCAGCATCAGATGGGTTTTCAAGGTAAAGCTTAAGCCAGATGGATCAGTTGGTAAGCACAAAGCAAGGCTAGTGGCCATATATTTTCTTCAGAAACCTAGACTAGATTACTTTAAGGTATTTGCACATATAGAACATGAAACAATCGATGGTGATTGCTTTAGCTGCAAATAGAAATTGGCCTCTGATGCATTTGGATGTGAAGTTAGCATTTTTGAAAAGTCTATTACAAGAAGAGGTATATGTGTCACAACCTCCTGGATTCGTGAAAAAGAATCAGGAAGGGATGTTATACAAGTTACAAAGCCTATGGATTGAAAGACACCCAAGCTTGGAATCAGAAGATTGATTCATTTTTCAAGAAGCAAGGGTTTCAGAAGTGTGAGATGGAATATGGAGTTTACGTGTAGCATTCTGGAAGCAATATGATTCGGGTGTATCTTTATGTTGATGACGTATTGCTTACAGTGTCCGGAAAGATATAATCAAGTTCAAAGGTGTCGATGAATGAATTTGGGATGGAGGATGGGAAATACGGTATATTTTCAAGGATGGAGATTTAGTACTCGAAGGAGGTATCATTTTGCATCATCAGAAGTGAACTAGAACTTACGAAGAAGTTTAAGTTGGAGAATGCATGGTTGATGTTACACCATCAAAACAAATCATAAATTGGATTACGACTACGAGGGTGAAGATGTGGATGCTACGATCTTCAAGCAGCTTGGTTAGTTCTCTAAGGTATTTGTGTAATACCGGACATGTTATTTCCTATGCGGTTGGATTGGTTAGTAGGTTCATGAGTAAACCTAAGTGGTCCATTATCAAGCTTCATCGAGAATTAGGGTATATCGGGGAACTCGAAGTTTGGAGTATTATTTCCGGAAGAAATGAGAATCGAGTTCATGAGTTACTCGACTACGATTGGTGTGGAGATAGAGTTGATAGAAGAAGTACTTACGGATACTTATTCAAGTTTAGGGTGGTCCTATTTCTTGGAGTTCCAAAGCAAGTTGTTGTTACTCTATCAACGTGTGGTGAAAATATTGCGGTATTGTAGTGCGTATCAAGTTGTTGGCTTACGAACTTATAGAAGATCGAAGATTAAAGTAAAGAAGCCTCTGAAGGCGATGATTTATAACAAGTCCGCAATTAATCTTGCCGAAATCTGTTACGGAAGAAGCAAGTATATTGAGACTAAGTATCATTTCTTGAAACCAAGTCCATAATGGAACATTAGAAGTTGTGCCTTGTAGCACCTAAAGCGGTTGGCGGATGTTACGATGAAGACAATCGGATGATCAATTTCTCCTCTAAGGAATGAAATTGGTGTTGTTAGTTTGTATAGAAATATAAATTAAGGGATGATATTAAAGGGTAATTTAGTATTTCCTATTTATGTACCTTTATCTCTTGGTCACTAAGTTTACTCTATTAGGACCTATGTGACAATTTATCTTTGTATAAATAGATTAATGATAAATGTCATTTATAACGATAATCCTTATTTCTTTCCTACCTTTATAACCGTTATTCTTTTTATTCTCCCATTATAACTATCATGTTTGATTTTTGTGCACCATAACTACAATTTAATTCTTAACAAAAATACAAATATCTTCATATTTTTATATTAGACAATTATATGGTCTGTAATATAAAATAAATATTAAAGTGTATTTAGTAAACTAAAGTTTATAGTGCAACAACAAAAAAATGTAACTATATATATTTTTAAAACAAAAATTGAGATAAATGTCTGTAAGTTCATTTGTGTTTTCTATGCACATGATAGAAAAATTTATAGTGAAATATTTTATTAAGGGGCTATACACAAGGACATCTTGCAACAAGCTACAAAACATGAGAACAACCTTGTACGTTAAATACCTCACAGCTAAAAGAGCAACAGAAAAATACAGAGATGAAAATGGTAGAATTAAGATAATTTGTCTGCAACATGACCTTCAAGTTACGTTATGGATAAGTAATGCAATGATTATGAATACTATTTCAATGTGAGACATTATAAGCCTTTGATCTTCCATGTGAATTACAATGATTTAGAAGGCACTAAACACATTCACATGTCTTTCAATGCTTGAACAGATTAGAATGCAAGTGAACAAGTGAACTTCAAGGTTTTCTTGGAGCATAACATTATACCCATTCTTAATAACTGAGTATTCTCTACTTTGTTAATGCATTCAGGCAAATTCTAAATTTTAAATTCTAAACTTTAAAATTTTCCTTTTATGGACAAGCTTAAACCTAACTTACCCAACATATTTCTTTTCTCGTCTGCTTTGTCATAAGAAACTCGAATGATTTCATGACTTTATTTAAATCATGACTTTATAAATTAATTATAATATATTAAATATAATAAATTATCTTTCATAATACCATATTATGCATGTTACATATCTACGAAAATATATATAATTAAAAAAATTTCAAATTAACTACTCTATTCGCCAATCACATATAAATATATCAAATATCTACATTAATGAATAAATGACATGATAAAAAACTAAATATTTTTAAGATTTACAACATTCTTTCACTTTGATCATCGTAAATATATTATTATTAAAAAATATTTTAGCCACTTTTTAAAATATATTTTACTCAATATTTTTAACTGATTTAATATTGACATCATCTTAGTATTTTGACAATTCAATTTTTTAATTCAATACTAAAGTGGAAAAAATTTGCCACCCTTTGCTTTATAGGTCCTCTTAAAAATATGGTGTTTTACCAAAATATCCTCGTAGAATATCGGATATTTATTAATTTTCAATATGAATCGAAATTTCGTTAACAATATTAGAAATTTTGTAGAATTTCATTTAACCATGTAGATGTTACATACTAGAATTCTAAATTTACGGTACTAGATATTTTAAATTTCCGTCATGTATAATCAATTAAAATCCATACCGAAAATTTTAAATATCGGATCGAGAAACAATATTAGAAATTTTAAATTTCGGTGTAGAATGTATCTAGGAAATTTGAAAACTTTGAGTGTGAAAAAGTACGAATATTTCAAATTTAGGTATGATTTCGATTCAAAAATAATCGAAATTTCAAATTTCCGGTAATCTTGGAGTTAGTTTTTATTTTAAAACTTATAAACTTATATTTGAATAAAATACATGATAAAATCTGAACCTTGGTAATATATAAATATAATTTATGTCATACATAGATGCATTACAAATAAACTACAGTAACTCACAGACAATTACGCCTAAAGTCTAAACAAACCCACATATCTTTGATTCTCATCCTTTGCAACATCGGGACAATTATCCCTCTACGCCTATGACGGAGGAAGTGGACAATTAAGTTTCAATTTTATATTGATGATTTTCGTTGAAAAACCAACTACAATGATTATGACGACTCATATACAAGGGTGGAGCTTTGAGAAGTGGGAAAATGTTGCAAAGTCTCATGGAAAGAGAAACAAATACAACACTATATCTAGAAGCAATGGGTAACCCATATCTGGAATCGACATTCATTTGTCCTTACCGAGGATCAAGTGTTTCACGATTAATGAGCTCTAACATAAGAGATAGTGTCGTAGAACAAATTGAAAAACAATTCTTCGTGTTGATGGATTTGGTATCCAACTTCTCTGAGCATAAAACATACATCTTGTCCCATCCTAATGCAAGTGCAATACAAAGGTAACCACAATTTCCATCTGGTTAAACATCAATAATGCCATCGATGTATGAATTAAAGAAAAGAAATTGTGACAAGTACTGCTTTGCATATTTAGTACAAGGTTTCCTACTAATCGGTGCAGTTGGCGATTGAATCCCACAGTTTGTGTGCATGATCTCTTAGTAGTCGACTCCCTTGTGAAGCATCGACATATTCCACTGACTCGGATCACGATGCACGTCACTTTCCTCACCTTGTCTACTCTTAACTCCTCTCTTTGGCTTGTATTTCTTGACGGTGGACACATTAAAGTTGTGGATTGATAGGTTAGGTCACGGACTTTTTCTTCAACACCCTTTGCCCCACAATATCGAAAGTAATGAAATGTTTTCCAACTTTTCACACTCCTCTTCTAAATCCACTTGCTCTCTTGAGGACTCACCTCTTGTTCTAAAATTTGCAATTTAGTCAAAACACATGAATTATTTCCAAAGGTATAGGTGTGCCTAGAATGTGGTAACAGGACTGACACCCACCACGGTAACCCATGTGTTGTTCTAATGTAACAACCACCCTCTCCTTAATCGCTTTAACATATTTGACTCTTTTAAGTTTCTTTCCAATGAGTTGTATACATTGTCTTGAAACAAAATTGTGCAATTTAGAATAGAATGGGTGTTATACCTATGCTCAATGTTGATGATATTTTTCTGAAATGACACCCTTTTGGAACCTAGAAACACTTCAACATTGTGTTCCACAGCACGACTTGCATATTCACGACTTGTAGTCGACATGTTCTTGATTTCTAATGCGGACTCCATCCTAGAAATTATGAACACATTACATAAGCAACTCTCAATTTAATTTATAAACATAAACATATTTCTGTTAGAAGAATGTACCGATTTTTGTTGTGTTCCTAAATGAGTGATTTTGTTAGTCCATGAAGCAACAAATCTTTCTTTATATGGTGTTAACCATGTTTCTTTCACATATTTGACAAATAATGGAATATCACCACATACATTCTCGAAGTGGTTGAGATGTACATCAAACTCATCTTTTGTATTTGAATACATCATGTTGTTCCATTGATACATGACATGTTCTTGTCTCTCGGTTTCACATACTCTTACACTTCATGCTAACGTTTTTGAAATATGAAGCGTACTGACAAATAAGGCAATTTGGATACACGAATGAATGGCATTCATTAATAAGTTCTCGATTCGTCACCATGACATTTGGTAGCAACTTCTCAGAATAAAATAACTCTTTAAGCCTCTCTAGTTCCCATGTGAAGTTATTCTCCTTTCATGTTCAAAATAAGCCAA